>QEOT01001865.1:503213-638220 GCA_003123785.1 Pterocarya stenoptera
CCCCCCCCCCCCCCCCCCCCAAAAATTGTATAAAAAAAAACAGGCTTACAAAACTTACTGGACTAATTCAAAAGTACTCATCAATACTCCAAAGTTTTCCTTATACACCTGCAACAAATACAAGAACTCAGCAAGGTAAGGAATATGACCATTCCATAAAAATAAATGAAGCATTATTGAGTTCACTGAGTTGGCTGGTGTGACACATATACCAAGCACGCAGGCCATTGTTTTGTAAAGGACAATACCTGCACTGCTTGCACCAAAAGGAACTGAACATGAGTTCAGTTGCCCAACAAATAACTTCTAAGACCAAAGATAGAGCCTTTTTAACTGTTAAATTTAGTGGTCCATGCTTTCCATGTCTTCATTTTTCTTGATCAGTTCACAGTCATCAGTGTTAAAGCTTATATGATGATATCAGTTTATTTCTTATAATATATTCAGGCGGTGGACTTCTCCAAAAAGACAGATAGAGAAGAAGACTTCAGCATGAAGCTTTACCACATTCCGTGAACGGATTCATTCAAGCATATGGATTTAGTAGAGGTTTTCTTGGGTCTCCTCCAAATGTATTGCTATAATAGGAGTACAAGGCCAATTGAACGAGCCCTAAAATCGTTCCAATTCCATTTGGAACCTGCATCCAAAAATAAATAGAAGTATAAACAGTAAGTATAACTGTATAAGAAACAAAAACTCAGGCAGTCTTTTGGACTTCTAGCTTTCATTCAGTAAGTTAACGAATCTTGCAAAGCACTGCAACAGAACAGTACTGTAATGTGGGGATAATTACTATCCAACAGCATAAAAATAAGAGTTCTTTCTCCTGTTTTCCTTCAAACGTGTGCCTTATATTATATGAGTTCATGAAACAATCAGTTGCAGTCGTATGCTATGGAAAACACAATCTTCATATGCCTACCAGGCAGGAAACATGATACTTACATAAAGGAAAGGATCGTACTTGAGCACTCCATATGCAAAGAAAGATAGACTCATCAAGAAGGTTGAAAGGGAAAGATAAAACGGCATGAACTCAATGCTCCTTGTCTTAATCACCAATTTCTGGCACAAAATATTGCGAAAACATTAGGGAGGAGGAACTGTACAGTTTAAATCAAAATGTGTGAGATTTTTTCACAAGAACTTACAATGATTAGTAACGGTGAAGCAAACATGGCAATGAGTGAAGCAACACTAAAACATCCAACAAAATTTTGCCTTTCATGAGAATCGAAAAATCTCATGCTTACATACACTGTGGTCACAAATAGGGCAAAAACTACTACTAACAAACCTGACATCTTTAGCTGCATGAAACATTTAATGGAGGATTAGATTAGATAATCACGCTAAATTATGAAAATGAAATTCAAATTTTCCTGCTAAAGAAGATACAGGGTGTGATGCTTACCTTTATAGCTTTGTCAGCAAACATAATAAAGATGCTTATGTAGATTAGCTGGAAAACTGCCCCAATTGAATTGACTGTAGCAACCAGGATAATACTAGGCGACACTAGTGGCATTCCATACCAGAGGCATATCAAGCAGTTTAAGAGAGCATATACATAAGGCAATCCAGAGAATTGCTCTGTTGACCTGTTTCTGATGATTCTCTTAAATGTGGGTCTGGAAAACATAAAGTTCAACATCATTATTGGGTTTAGAACTGTTCCTTTATTTCTTTCAAGAAAAATTTGTACAACTTACATGGGTGACACAAACAGCCCAAAAGCAAAAAGGTTTCCTGTAATGACAAATTAGTTTGTTTATCAAGCATAGTAGTCATAATAAAGTAATGAGAGAAACAAAGCTGATTGGAGAGTAAGTACTCAGATATTCTATGAATAGTACCACCCAGCATGTTAGATTGATTTACAGTCAGAGCAGTAGAGGTTTCTTGCCATCACGCAGTGTCATTGAGCCCTTCTATTCATCATCCCCACACCACACACCACACACCATACTTGATTTTTTTATTTTTGTTTTATTCTTGCTAAACTAAAGGAATTCTTCTACTCATAATCCATACACCACACATTTTGTAAAAAAAAAATTAAAAAATCAAGTGCGATATGTGTTGTCGGGATGATGAGTAGAATTTTTCAATGTGATTATATAAAAGTTCGAAACCACTGCCATGTCTACCTACTAGGATAGGATTACACATGATTTCTTTCTACCTTGTCATTTCTTGGCCTTACATGTGAACAAGGTAATGATCTTTAGTGATGTTTCTTTGCATTTAGTGGACTAATATACAATCAACTCAATGAACCTAATCAACATTCATTTGATATAATGGTCCAAGGAGTCATAGGTTTAGCATGGTAGCCTTTTGTAATCCCAACTGCAGACCTATTTGATCTTCAGCCCAAACAACAGTTATCTTCATGAATGGAACACTGCGGTAGAGGTGTTCACCTTTTTCTTCCATATGTGGATTTATGTAAATTGATCTAGACATATAAAAAGCTTTGGAAAACTCACTTAATTAGCTGTAATTTTCGTTGCTATGAAACTATTCAAGAGAATGTTAACTGTTAGAAGGAAGACTTTATGCTTTTGGTATAACTCCAGATTCGATAAAAGCTAATTTATATTTACCAAATTCCATTTTCTAATTTTCTATATGTTTAATAAAATATGAAGCCCCATCTAAGTCTTGAAAAGAAGCATGGCAAGCAAAGGATAGCGACTAAATCGTTTAAGAGATGAAGATTCTTTCACATTTGTGTAATTATCCTTTCCTATCCTACATTCTTCTGAAATGTACACCAAGGAGAGCCCTTCTTTTTGTGCATTTCTGCAATTATCCTTTCCTATCCCTTTAGAAAGTTCAAATTATCCACTTTATGAAAAAACACTCAAACAGTACACTATATCATAACATATATAAAAACTTATTGGCTGAGATTTACCATCAGACGACATGAATGCTCTGGGATATTAAATAGTGGTAAGCAATAAATTTACTACCGGAAAGTTCTAATTAAGAAATACATATTATCTCATAAAACTTTGGACAACAATCAAAGGAGCTGAAAGAATAAGAAGACTTTTTTCCAGAAGCATTAATCAAGGGTTTGCTTCATCTACATCTCAGAAACAAGTCAAACTGCATTTCAAGCGGATACCAGAAGAAGAATAAAGAGGCAGAAAAGAGTGGAAGGATGAAAAGGATACCAGCAATACCAGCAGCATCGCTGCAAACTGAATAAACAGAAGACAGCCCAGTTGGTAACATTTTCGAATGATATTCAACTCCACTGATCACAATTCGCACCTGAACTCTCTCTCGTCTCTCCCCAGTAATCCTTTGTTCCTTTGTGCATTAATTGTTCACAAAAATGTTTGTATAGTGTTGTGCTTGGGTGACATATTATATATTATATTCATACATATCTACGGTCTACCGCTCTCTCTCTTTATTTCCATTTCCATTGACGTGGAAACTTTACTTTTTTCCTTTTGTCTTCGTCAGGATCGAGTGATTGAAAGCGTCCTAATATTATTTAATGGCCAGGAATTGCATTGGCAATTTTGTGGTTTGGATAGACTTTAAGGCCGTATTTTGGAGACGGTTTATTCCATCTCATTTTATTATTATAATTTTTATATAAAATATAATAAATAATTTAATTTTTTAAATTTTAAAATAATAATAATATTTTAATAATATTTTATTCAACTAATTTAAAATCATTTAAACTTATTTCACCATCCAAACCAACCCCGCACAATATTAAAGATTTCTAACCGGAGTATCAAGTAGGAGGATTGTCTTGTGATTAGTAAGAAAAATGTATTTATTGATGTGAAAAGTTGTCACTATAATTAGCATAAAATCTTTTTATATTTTGATTCTTTTTAATCATAATGCATCATATCGTAACGATGTATTTACACAGACTTGTAACTAACAAAACTCGGTTAATAAATCTTTATCTTTTCAAATACTATGATATCCAATAATATAAATTAAAAAATTATCTTTTTGGGTTGCAACAGTGGTATTTGCAAACATCTTTATTTTTATCTAAATAAACAAGGGCTGCAAAATAGGTGTAAAAAAAGCTGTTCTCATAAGGATTTGATGCTTAGCATGAAGAGCACATAATTTCATGGTGAGGATATTCCTGGTCTCGTCTGTCTTGGCCCTTGTACAATGGTAATATCTTAGTCATTTTCTTGGGTCCTCAAGAGGGATATGGCCCTCGAAATAATTATATGGATTATTTAAGATATTTGGTTGGCCATTGTTACCCTTTATCTTGTCGTGATGGACATAATTAAAACTCTTTTTTTTTTTAATATAAATATAAGAGAAAAATAGTTAAAAAAATTTGAGAACCATAAAAATTGCTGCACAAAATAACAACGTTAAAAACAAAGAGAGTAAAAAATAACATCATTTTTAGCACATTTATGTCTTTTAACTTAACTTATCAGTCAATGTCAAATGTTTTCTGTCGTGTGAAATTTAAAGGATTATTAATTATTATGCAATGTTATTGCTAAACAATTGGAGGCAAGAACACGATATTCCCAACGCTGAATAAATATTTGCTGTTAATTAATATAATTCCTAATTATGTGAAGCCCCGGAGGATAAGCTGCCGACTATGCTGTTGCTGACAACTCAACCTTATCCCCGTGGACCTACAAAAAATAAAAGAAAAAGCCCCTTGACAATTTGTATAAGCTATCCTCGTGTGCCAATTTGTCAACATCGAAGCGAGTGCTATAGGACTAAGAGGAGGATACATCGGAGCTGTACCCATCGATATCGGCAATGATATGGACACGAGGCCGAATACAATATGAGACTTGGTCCTTTATAAGCAAGATTATGCATTTAAACCAAACACGGGATCATGTTCCCGATAGAAGCTGCCATATTACATGCTATGGCTTGTCCCCCAAGGCAGGGATGGATACCGCAAGCACAGAGAAAATAATGTCCGAAGATGGAAGTATAAAAGCCACTATTGGAAAAGGTATAACTCGTCACGCACTATTACTCTCACCATCTATCTTTCTCACTATGAGGTACAAACTGACTTGGTCATCTAAAGTGTTTTCTGTCACTCTGGGCCTCCAAAGTTCTCTAGACTCAGGTGACCGACGAAACAAGGCAGAGTGCGAAACACATCCTTAACATTTGGCATTGTCTGTGAGATTTCTTGAAGTAAAACGAACTTATCTTTCATACATTGGCCGTGACACGGTCCCAGGCAATAGTGATTAAGAAGATACATCAAATGAATGAGAGGAGGTGTGTAGAAATGGAGTAGTAAGCTCCACCATCACCCTCTGAGCTCATTGAATGAGCGGTGGAGACTATAGATGAGCGACACCTGAAACAGGGAGAGGCCGATGAGCCCCTGGAATTGATTACATTCGATGAAGCTCGCCCTAAAAGAAAAGTGAGAATAGGAACTAGGATGAGACCCAAAGTGAGATTGCAGTTGAAGCGGTTGCTGGTCATACACAAAGACGTTTTTACCTGGAGTCATGAGGACATGCCCGGGATTGAAAGGGACATGATTGAGCATTGGTTGAGTGTGAAACCAGATACCATGAAAGTCTAGCAAAAATGCTGGAGTTTCAATACTGAGAAGTACGCGGTCATAGCGGAAAAGGTTGACCACCTACTAGCTGCAAGATTTATCAGGGAGGCCTATTACCCATAATGGCTTTCTAATGTGCTTTTGGTAAAAATTGAGAATGCCAAGTGGAGGATGTGTGTTGACTCACTGGTCTAAATAACGCATGCCTAAAGACAGCTTCCCCCTATCATAGATTGACTTGATTGTGAACTCGACTATCGGGCATAAGATGCTGAGCTTCATAGATGCCTACTTCGGGTATAACCAAATCCAAATGAGCTCGGGCGATGGGCGACATTCATAATAAGCTGAGGATTATATTGCAACTAGGTAATGCCCTTTGGATTGAAGAACACCGGAGCAACCTATCAGAGGTTGTTAAATTTAATGTTTAAAGAACAAATCGGACGAAACATAGAAGTCTACGTATATGACTTGCTCATCAAAAGCAATGAGTTAGAGCGACAAACGACTAACTTAGGGGAAATGTACATGGTCCTACAAAAATATAAGATGAAGTTTAACCCCACGAAATAAGCCTTTGGAGGGGAGTTAAGCAAGCTCCTCAGCTTTATGGTTTTGGAAAGGCAATCGAGAGAAGATAAAAGTCATCATCAACATGAAGCCCCCTAAAAACCTCAATAAATTTCAGAAGCTGGTGAACAGAATAGTGGGGCTTAACAAGTTCATTTCTTGATCGACAAAACAAGTTACTATTGTTTTTCCAGGTGATGCGCAATGTGCATGATTGGAAAGATGAGTGCGATGAAATGTTCACTCGACTCAAAGAGTACCTTTCTAATCCCCCCTCCTGAGTTAGACCATGCAGGGAGAAACTCTCTACATGTATTTGTTCGTCACACCGAAGGTCGTATTTCCAACACTAGTAAGAGAGGAAAACGGAGCTCAAAGACTAGTCTATTACACAAGCCACAAGTTGAGAAGGGCAAAAAATAGGTACCTGCCTATGGAGTTGATAGGGTTCGCTTTAGTAGTAGCTACCCTCTGCTTGAGGCCTTACTTCCAAGCATACCCGATAAAAGTGCTTATTGAAGCTCCCCTCAAGAAGGCAATGCAACGACTCGACATGTCTGGGCGACTAGTCAATTGGTCGATAGAGCTTAGTGAGTGCGATATCGACTATATCCCTCGAACGGCAATCAAGGGCCAAGCATTGGTGAACTTTGTAGCTGAGATGATTCGCCCTCTCGAGGAGCAACCTGATCAACCAACCAACCATCCCTAGCATGTTTATGTCGATGGCTTGTTTTGTCGTTCTGGCGAGGGGTAAGGTATACATAGTGTCAGACTCTAGTGAAGAAAGTTATTACTTGATAAGTCTTGAATTCAAAACTACCAATAACAAAGCCTTGTCAAAGTAAGGATGCTCGAAGTAGCAGAAGTGGAAGTGAAGGCGGACTCTTAAGTGGTGGTAAACCAAGTCAGAGGAGAATATGTTTAAAAGGTGAAAGGGTTCCAACTCTACCTACGACAAATATGGGAAGGGTGCGACCATTCAAAATTCTTGTTATTAGACAAATCCTTCAGGAAGACAACTAGAAAATAGATAGGTTAGCATAGACAGCTTCAGCAATGGATGCTGCAATACTACCTTGGGCAGTGATCAACAAGGTGGTAGAAACCCCCGCCATTGGGCTAGAAGTCTCGGAGGTGAGGACAGAAATGCCTGAGTGGGCACAAGCAATAACCAAGTTCCTTACCACCGGGGAACTACTAACCAAGAAAGAAGAGGCGTGGAAAGTAAGGAATAAGGCAGTTGGATTCACTCTCCTGAATGAGACCTTGTACAAGCGAGGTCTTTCCTCGCCCTTGTTATGATGCATATCACTAGATGAAACTCAATAGGTAATGAGTCCACAAAGAAGTGTGTGGAAACCACTAAGGCGGAAGAGCCCTGGCGAGAATGGCCCTAAGAGCGGGCTACTACTGACCTCATGCCCTCAGGGATGTAGAACAATTCGTCAAGAAATATGGGAAATGCCAGGAATACACGTTGATTCTACATAGCCCATCAGAGGAGCTGACATTGATCACATCCCCGTGGCCCTTCGCGCAGTAGGGTGTAGCCATAATGGGCCCCATGCCCTTGGGTAAATGAGGCATGAAATTCATCGTAGTAGTTGTAAACTACTTCATGACATGGGGGGAGGCAGAGCCCTTAGCGATAATAACGGCTACCAACATCACCAGGTTTCTCTGGAAGATTGTTGTGTGCAGATTCGAAATCCCGCACCATCATCGCGGATAACAAGCGGCAGTTCGACTCTGATCGAGGCTACTGTCAAAACCTTTGTGGGAACTGATTAGAGTCGAACTGCCCTTTCCGCTAACGTATGGAAGAGAGGTCATAATCTCGATAGAGATAGGAGTACCAAGCTACAGGGTCTAGCTAATGGTGCTACTCTCACCCCTTGGGGCAGTGATGCCCGCGTCCTCCCTGCCCCCGCATGGCGGGGGTGGGGTTTGGCGGTTTTGGCCCCCTGAAATCCAGCCCTACACCTTGTGGGCAGGGTACCCATCCTCATTTCAAGGGGCAGATTGGCCCCCTAGTCCGTCCATCCCCAACCGTCTATTGCTCACCCATGGTGGAACACAACCAAAAAAAGCAAAAGAAATCCAAAACAATCGAAAAACAACATCAAATCTACATATCAATCCCTAAAATCTACTAATCTATCATCCAACAACAAATCCAAGAAATTAAAAAGTACATACAGTGACACATGGAAAAAAATTGAAATCACTATCACGACATACGACAAGACCACAATTTGAGCAAAGGAACTATAGCCACAAATGGTCGTGGGTTTGTTCACAAACCCACAACCACGCTTTAAGAACGAGATGTCGAGAAGAAAAGTCAAAATAGGAAGAGGAAGAGGAAGATGAGAGAAAGAAGAAATCACGGAGGGAGAAAAACTAAGAAAGAAGATAAGAAAGGAGATGAGAGGAGAAGCGGTAGAGGGTGAGAGAAAGGGGGAGAGAGGGAGAGAGAGAGAGAGAAGAGAGTAGAATGGTTTTAGGGTTAGAGTTTTTTGTTTTTATATGTAGAATATTGTAAGTATAAAATGACGTCATCACAAATTTGTTTTTCTTACATATATATATAGTTGGGCCTAGGCAGGGTATAATGCGAGAGGGCCTAGGCCCAGCCCACCCCTCACCCCAGCTCCTTCAAAACCTATGGGTTGGGCACCTTGCCCCAGCATGGTGCGGGTAGGGTTGCCCGCGCTACCAAGGCGGTGACAGCGGGGTGGCAAGAGTAGTGCCCTGCTGCCCAACCCTAGGTCCATCATCTAATTTAGTATTTATTGCTTTAAACCTTTTAATGAGAAAATAAAAGAAGAAATCCTACTTGAGAATCCGGGCTTGATAGAAAAACTTAGAAATAGGTTGGAGTCGAGGGTGGAAATTGCCAAAAGGTAAATGTAGCAATACTTCAACAAAATGGTAAAGCTTATGGTGTTTAAGGTAGGAGACCTAGTTTTGAAAGAAACTTGGGTAACTTTCAGTTTCAGGAAAGAGGGAAGCTTGAACCAAAATGGAAAGGATCGTATGTGGTTACGGCTTGCTTCAGACCCAGAACTTATTGGCTAAAAGATGCTGAGGGAAAGGAATTGCAACAACCATGGAACGTGAAGTACCTTAATCGCGGTCGCACCTGACGAAAAAAGAAGGGAACACCTCTCCTAAGTGTCCCATCTCTCAAGCACATTTTCCACCTAGCTATCTAAGTTGATGCTCTGTGCTCGTACTCGGTGAACAAAGGAGGCAACACCTCTCCTAAGTGTCACATTTCTCCTCACCACCCAATGCGGATAAGCACATCTCCTGCTAGTTATCTAAGTTGATGCTCCACGCTCTCACCTAGTAAACAAAGGAGGCAACACCTCTCCTATGTGTCACATCTCTCCTCATCACCTAGCACGATTAAGCATGTCTTCCGTGGTTATCTAAGTCGATGCTTTGCGCTTGCACCCTGCGAACAAAGGAGAGAACACCTCTCTTAAGTGTCCCATCCCTTTTTGCCACCTAGTGCGTTAGAGTACATCTCCCGCCTGGTTACTTAAGTTGATGCTCTGTGCTCACACCCAACGAACAAAGGAGGGAACACCTCTCCTAAGTGTTCCATCTCTCATTGCCACCCAGCACGATCAAGCACATTTCTTGCCTAGTTATCTAAGCCTATGCTCCACGCTTGCACATCTCTTGCCTGTTGATCTAAGCTAGTATATCCCCACACGACTAGTTTTCCAATGACTCAAATTGAAGAATACAACTCCCCACAAGGCAAGTGAATAAAAGAACAAACAACAACAAGAGGAAAGGCACATCCCCATACAAACAAACCTCATTCGAAGAAACAAGCACCAAAGAATGTATATATACAATAAACTAATTGCAAAAAAAACAAAAACAAACTGACAACAAACAAAAATCTCTACACATTTTGTTTGACAAATCAAAGGCTCAAAGCTGTGTCAGTGAAGACATCGGGCATCAGGTCTTTGCCCATGGAATTAAGAAACTAAAGGGCTTGACAATCGAGCTTGAGGGTCATTAAGTTAATGGCGTTCAGGTCAGTCCAGGGATTCTCCATCAAATGATCTCTTCATGTTTCCAAGCCCTTCCTATACCTATAGCCCTAAGCCCTATTGTGGACTACCTTAGCAGCCGACATCTGGGAAGAGAGTCGGACTAGGTTTTCCTTGGAACAGGTCAACTTGAACTCTAGAGCTCCTATATGTAGCTTCTGAGAAGCTGATTCTCCCTTAGTAAAGTCCAACTCAAACTCCAACTCTCCAATGCATCGGCCCGCTCCTTCAACTCCACCTCCTGTTGGGCTAGCCAATCTCGCCTAGTATCATCCTCCTCCTCTAGAAATTTGGATTTGATATGGCAGCGGACTATCTCCTCTTGAGACTCCGCCAAGTCACCATAGAGGTCGGCCACCTCCTGGCGGAGGGTGGCCTATGACTTGTCTCTCTCCCTCCTCTCTTTAATGACTTCCTGGTAGGCTGGAAAGATTGTGACCAATGGATTCCCTTCTTTAGCTCATCCCTCCCTTCGACAATCCAGGTGGCCAGTGCATCAACTCCCTAGTAGCCCAATAAAGATTGATGAGTAAAGGAGCAATAAAGGGAAGAGACTGGAGACAAGCAAAGAGAGAACTCATCGAGTTCAGGAACGTTTTTAGCTTATCGGCTTCATGACTCACAACCTTAGCCTGGGCTCTGTTAACACTCGGTTCGATTCTAAAGAAGCATTATGACCTATTTCCTGAAAGGCTCGGCTCAAGCCTTTGAGTTGCAAGGATGAGATAGAAGAGAATAAAGAAAGAGATCGGGGAAGGGGCCCACACCCTCATCGAGCGCCGACATAACCAAGGCCTCCGAGTCACCCACCTCGATTGTTGACATGACTGGGGCCTCATGTTGCCCACATTGGTTAACTGCTCGTCTAATGCCTTTGCATCCCTCGTTGATTGACCCCGTGACGAGGATGTCTTCAAAACTACCGACGCCACCGCCTCTAACCTAGACAAAGTGTTGAAAGGCAAGGAAGATGTGGAGACCCTATCCTCATTGAAGTCCACGACCAAGGGGTTACCCCAAGACAAACTCCCAAGGCCCCTAGATAGAGTGGGCACCCTCACGATTGGAGAAAGGGTTGTCTTGAACGGAGTGGTGCACCGATGAGGCTCATCATCAGGGGAATCAAGCAAGCTCAAGGCTTTTTTGAATGGCATGATGGGTTCATGAGAACCACTCGGAGTAGGATCGAGAAAGGCTTAGAAAAAGGCCATCTCAAGCTCTTCCTCCTCCTAGTTGGAGGACCTCAGGACAGTCAGCCTCTGGTCGCCTGATGGGGTAGAGTGCAACACCAACAAGGGTGAAGAAGCAAGATATGGGTCGGGCAAAGGGTAGACGGAGCCCATCGCAGTTGAAAAATTGAATTTCGCCTGCTCCAAGATGGCATCTATGCCGCCCAGGGTAGACGGTTCATGTCGAGCTAATTCACCAGTCCCTAACTACGACAGAACTTGAACTTGCAAAGACTAACCATGGCCTCCAAAAGAAAGGGGCACACCCTACTCGGATTCAGTGCTGCTACTGCTCCCTGACAACTCACTAACTACCTTGCCCTCAATACGAGGTGCTTTCTGTTTCCCCTCCACCGTTGGTTTAGATGATCTCTTCTGAAGCCGAAAGGTAAATGGTGCCCTCAAAGGATGACAACCACTGAAACATGACCGATCCGGTGTCACCAGGAACCGTTCAATGTTGGGCCCGGTCAACAGGGTGTCGGTCCAAACCTCCTTATGTACCCCTGGTGGTCTATGAACCACTAGTAAATGACCATCAAACGAGCTTTTTCTTAATCAGAAAATTTCAAGAAAAATTCCTTATCGTCTGGAACGACTCCCCACACAACTCAAATAGGGAATTCTTGGCGGGTGGCCTCACCAGTAGGAAACTCCCAACCACTGCCTGATGCGAAGAAAAACCTTTTAAACCATTCCTTGACGTTGGAAAAGCGGGACTCCATGCAGGCAACCATGTATTTATTAATGAAACGAAAACTGCATAGGTTACCTTTGTAGTGTTGCACCTCATGCGAGAAAAGAACTCTTTGGCAATCAGATTGAGATATTCCTCTCCTTCAGCTCCCAAGACCCAGCGCCAGATAATGCAGTATGACATCAGAATCCTCCATGTGTTGGGATGAAGCTACGATATAGTCAATGCTAGAAAGTCTATATCCTCTTGAACGGGGATGGTAGAAGGGGAGACACAGGCCATTCAAGAACATGGAGGGATACAATTCGACCTTCTCGACAAATCCCTCCGAGTCAATGATGCCACAACGAGCTACATAGACCTCTAGAACAATGGAGTCAGGGGTTCGTAAGAGTTTCTCACCATGTCCAAATTCAATAAGGAAGTAGCTGTAGACTAGTGGTACCCCTCGAAATATTGGGGGCTGTCTTAGGTCTTAGAGAAATCAAAAGCTCTAGGGTTCTTGGAAGACTCCTCCTTACCCGATGACTCGTTCGAAAATGAGCAGCACAAAAGGCTATCCCAAGTATAGGAGCGTGTCGAGTAGTAATTAGGAATAAATTTCTAGATCGTCTCCACAGGGAAAGTGCTAAAAATAAACTCGTGTAAAATGGTGGGAATATTTACGATAGGAAAATAAAAATAAAAAGTGATGATATGTACAATGGATGGAAATGAGCAGTGAAAAGAAAATTTACTGGTCGTGAACCAGATTCATTTTGTTTGATTGGCTTTGTGTGTTTTGAATGCAGTAAAAATTACAAAAATTAAAATGCAAGACAGTGAATTTAAATTGCCGGAAATTAAAAGACTGAAATTTAAATGAGCTGGAAAATTAACTGGCATAAAATAAATTGCAGAAAATAAAAGTGCAGAAAATTAAAATGCAGAAAATTAAAGACAGTAGAATAAAGAACAGTAAAATAAAAGTGCATAAAATTAAAAGTACTGAAAAATAAAATTAAGTTTGTCCAATTGTTGGTAGAGACATTCACAAGTCCAATTGATTACCACAGGGACTTCTCAAGCATTCACTGTATTCGAAAATCACAATGAATCAAGAGAAGTATATAGATAATCAATGTTTCTAATAACAACACCAAACAATTGATCAAACTCACAATTAAGCCCAACTGTTGATCTAAAATAAAAGTGCAGGATTGATGGTAGAGATATCTATAAGTCCAATTAATTATCACAGGGATTTTTCAAGCATTCACTGTATTCGGAAATCACAATGAATCAAGAGAAATATATAGATAATCAAAGTTTCTAATAACAATACCAATCAATTGCAAGAATTAAAAGTGCTAAAAAAAATAAAGGACATTAATTTAAAGTGCATAAATTTAAATGACATAAATTAAAATAAAAACAACTAAAATAAAATAAAAATGGAGACTGCAGATAAAAGAGAACAGTTTGATAACACAGTTGGTCCATTTAGGCTCTCAACTGCATCACCAAACTCCCTCACTTCATCTGCATTTTCTCCTAAAATCTACACTATTCCTATACTATCTCTACGGAGCTTCTAACCTCAGCTTCCTGGTTTCATTCATCTACAAGTCTTATTTATAGGCTTCAGAAAGCCACTGCATCGCATTGTTCCGCACTGTCCCATGTGCATCTGCCTAGCCGCCCATGAGCTCTCTTTCTTTCTTTTCTTTTCTTTCTTTTCTTTCTCTTTCTTCCGTGCGTGCACGTTCGGCAGCCCAGCTCACTCTTTTCTCTTCTTTCTTTTTTTTCTTCTTTCCTTTTTCTTTCCTCTTCTGTTTCCCACGTTCGCTGTCTGCCCCAGTGTGATTCGACCGACCATCTCGACCATCTTTCTTTCTTTTCTTTTCTTTTATTCTTCACTTCCACGTTCGTTTCCTTCTTTTCTGCTGTGTCGATGCCCAGCCTAGCCGAAAGTCTTCATGTGCATGTGCATGTGTTTCTCTCCCAACTCATGTGGCGTGCACTTATTATTCCACCATGCCGTGTCTTCGTTGTTGCCCATGGGCTGTCCCGCATGCATATTTGTTTTTATTTATTTTCTTTCTTTTCAGTGTAATGGAAATGAGAGAGCCCGAGAGGTGGCTGGGCAGACGTGAAGGAGCGATGCATGGAGCTTCAGACGGTGGCTGCCGACTGGTTGAATCTGGAGCTGCTGGTCCGAAAACATGCAACGACGGAGGTTGAAGATGACTTGAATCGTGGAGTTGCTGGCCGTGCATGGTGTTCGCCGGTGGCTCACTGGGCGGCGGAGAATTGGTCTCCGGCGTCCTCTGGTGTCGGTGGTGGCTTCAGGTGGGCGGAAGATGGCTGGGCACGGCGGAGGAGCAATTTGCCGAACGCATGCAGAGTTGATGCAGAGCCGTGCATGGGGTGTTGCTGCCGTGGTGTCGAGCTATTCTTGGCCGTGCATGGTGATCGCCGGCGTCGTCTGGGGTGGCTGGTGGCTTCAGGTGGGCGGAGGACGGCCCACGGTGGCCGTTCGAAGCTGCTGTGCATGGAGTGCACTGTAGCTCGAGGCGGTCGATCAAGAGGTTGAAGACGAGCCGTATGACGTGTCGTTTTCGTCTGTTGACAAAACGGCACGTCGTTTAGTCTTAAACGGTGAAATCAACTCAGTGCAAAACGACATGTCGTTTTGGTTTTAGACAAAACGGCACGTCGTTTAGCTCAGAAAGCAGAAACAAAGTTAGTGCAAAACGACATGTCGTTTTGGTCTGCTGACTAATGTCGTTTAGTTAACGCAGTAAATAAAAAAATAATAATAAAATAAAATAAAATAAAAATAAAATAAAATAAGATAAAATAAAACAAAACAAAATAAAATAAAATAAAATAAAATAAAAATTAGACAAGCAACAAATAAATAAAAATAAAACTTAGAAAAATAAAATAAAATAAAGAAACTGAAATAAATAAAATTAAACAAGAGATGAAAAATAAAATATTTGTGTTGTGCATGAGAATTTATTGTCCAAATAAATCACAAGTTATAAAATCAAGCATAAACTATGCTTTTAATCAATTTAATTCACAACTTGGATTTATGCCTATTAATCAATTTATCCATCTAAAACCAATGATAAAATAATAAAACAATTAAAAATTATTGGTTTTAAATAGATAAAATATGCAATTATGCAGCTCAATCACCCGACAACTGAGAGCCCCAAGATGAAGGATGGGAAACGTTCTTGGGTGCCATTTGCACGAAAAAATAAAAGGATGGTTAGGATTACTAGAGGGAGAGAGAAGCACGAAGAGGAAGAAGACGGAAATTTTTTGAAGAAAAGGCAAGGGTGAGAAAGGTTTGATAAAAAGAAGATGAAGGTCGAGACCTGGGATTTAAATAGAGAGTCAATGTCGATTGAACTAATCCAAGTGAGGGGTGACATGCATCATTGAAGGGGAAACATCGGGAGTGAAATCCCACGATCCTCTCGAAAATGAAAGGTCGTGGGTGCTGATCTAACTGATGGTATTAACAGTTGGATAGCGTCAGAGGTGGAGATCATTGCATAGCAGGAAGCATGGTGTGACAATTGGTTTCATGTGGTTAAAGAATTATTAATTGTCAAAAGGTGATTACATAGTTAGTTGTTATTGTAAAGTCTGGTTGTGAAGTGTAGGTTGTTGGTGGTGTTGGAGGATATTATCTCTATGGTTGTGAACCTTTTAGCAGTGACTTCATTGGAATGTCAGTATTTGCAGTACTGTTTGTGGTACCAATGGTTGTGTGTGCTAGCACTTTGGAGGGAAAGTATGTCCTTCACAAGTGGTAACCCTTCAAGGCCAAAACTTGCTGCTATTTATATTTTCTCTCTATTAAGAAAGAAAAAGTGCATCTAAAATTTGTAACCCTTCTAAACACAAGTCCATTGTTTTTCACTTTTCAAAGTAAAATAAGAGCTTCTAAGATGCCACCTAAAGCATGCTAATAAATCCAAGGCTTGAATATGGCTCCAACGGGATCTTAATGGTTGTAGAAATCAAATTTGTAGTATGTGATGAAAATTTTCTCTTGATCACATCGTGGACATAGTTTCTAGATTTAACAATGTCCCAATTTTTCTATTAAATTCTTTTGGTGCATATTGAAGAATAATTTATGGAGCTATAGTAAAGTAATAGTAATCGCCTATGTGGAATTGATAAATGTGTATTTGGAGGATTGATAAATTGGTGGGACCATGTTATGAAGACTTGGGAAAAGGTGAAAATCAAAGTGGTTGGATATGGGATCAGTTTTAATTAGGCAGTAGGCTAATCTCCCAGATTACTTATTAGTCATCAACTTTATTTTATTTGCTATAGTAATGTCCTAGTAGTTAGGAAATAAATGTTTTATATTGGCTAATATAGTTAAGTACATGGTTTTTTCAGGTAATTATGAGACACCATGCTTTGTAGATTAAGATGGGTTGTAGAATGACATGAATTGGAGAACACAAAAGCAACATGTGTTTGTTGGAGTAATGTGTGTATATGTCCCAAAATTATTATACATGTACCTGGCACAAGGATTTGTTATATTCATTACTAACCATGTTGGATAATTCCCTCCTTTACTTGAGTTCTATTTGCAAACATTGATGTATTGTCATGACCTTAATTGACTGGTTAATCTAGTAGACATAATTGTAAATTAATGTATTAATTATATTATATATAAGGTTGCTTATCGGAATTTTTGGTTTCAATAATTTGATGTGGTGTTGGTTTTATCTGATATTATGTTAAGTACTTTTCCTGATTGCCAAACTTTGGTGAGAAATACCATTTTTCACCAGATTTTATCGTGGTAAAAAATCTATTTCCACGAATATTGTGCTTGAGAAAAACATTATTAGACAATTTTTTTCACGAAGATTTGTCATGGGTAAACATTTTTTGCCACAATCTTTTCCCATAGAGAATGGTGTTATTTCCCACCACTCTAAATGAGACCTTATTTGCCACGAAGAAAAAAAGGCTTTAACTGCCATGGATATCGCGGAAAAATAAGGCTTTTCCCAAGAACTTGTGGTTTAGTGGAAAAAGACTCTTTCTTCACCAGTTATATGCCACGAGTCTCCCACGGACTAAATCAGTGACAAAAATTTTTTTTCCACTAAGGATATACTTTTTTCCATGACTGTTTCTCCCGACAAAAAGCAATATTTGTTATAGTGGTGCCTCATCTTGAGACGTGGGAATATGTGTCGTTGAAAAAAATATTTTAAGAAGATGGGCTACAAAACGCTCGTCGGTAATAAAATTCCCACCATGTATGCATATTGGGAATTTGTGGGGTAACTGGAGGGACATATTCGTCCATAGTCCCATATTGCCTAGCACCTGGTTAGTAAGGCCCACAACCCAGATGTTGCAAGCCCACCAACTAATAAGGAAGTAGAAGGAACTAGAGTCAAAATAGGGATAAGGGACGCGTCCACACGAGCACACCTCTAATTGGATGACTCACGGGGAACCTGACCACATTAATTGCTTTGACTAGGAGCATTGATAGGAGATCCCAACAGGGGATCTTGTCCCCAACAGAAGCTACCACATTAAATGCAACAACTTGTCCCCCAAGGTAGGAAAGGATACCTCGAGTATAGAGAAAATAATGTCCCCATCGAAAGAAGGAAGTATAAAAGCTTGGGAAAATGTATAACTCATTACTCACTACTACTCTCACCATCTTTCTCATTCTGAGGCGCAAACTGACTTAGGTTTCGGAAGTGTTTTTTGACACTTTGGGCCTCCAAGTTCTTGACTCAAGTGACTGGGGATCAAGGGGGTGCGAAACATGTCTTTAACAATATTATAAATTAATGTAACTTATTGTCATCTATTAACTCTTTTTGTGGACAATCATGGGGTTTTTCATGAACAACCAACTATCATGGTCATGGATTCAGCAAAAACTATCATGATCATGGATTTTTGATTTGGAAGGGTTTGTCTCAACTATAAAAGAGTTTGTTTAGATTTTGAAAGAGTCTAGAGACCATGTATATAGTCAGTCTCAAGAAGTTTGATTGGGTGAGAGCTTCGATGGTCATCTAGAAAATCACTTTGCCCATTTAACCAACACAGGCAAGCAAGCAAGAGATATAAAAGGGTTAAGAAATGACCAACCAACCCAAACGGGGGTGGGGGAGGTTGCCTTTTAAACCAACTTCTCAACAATGAAAAGTTGGCGACAAGACAACATGTCAAGTCCTGAACAACTTTATAATTGAAGAAATTCAAGTCACATCTAATTTTCTCATAAATAAGGACTCTAGCAATTAGGTTTGTTGGGTGGGCCTCCGCATCTAGCTCATATGATCCATCCCCTCGTCCCTGTATGGACCTGGGTGAGCAATCCACCCAGCCCAAGTAGACAGGTCTGGCTGGAATTTTGTCAAAAACCTAGAAACGAGTGCGCCGTGCGGTGTGCGGGTGGGTAGCCCCACTTGATGCCCGCATAGGCTATATATGTAAAAAGAAAGGCTCTAATTTCCTCATTTTAACTTCTCTTTTCTCTCTCAATCCCTCTTACCGTCTCTAATTCTCTCCTTTGTCGCCAGGCCTTGCCCATCTTCTTTATCTCATCCTCCTCCTTTTATTCTTCTCTTCTCGTCTTTCTCTATTTTTTTTTCTTCAAGGTGATTGTCCATGAGATACCTATGGGCTATGGTGTGGTGATGGAAATCCAAGAGGGGCCATTCGTAATGCCACTAGGAGGGCTAGGCGTGCCGAGGCTGGGAGGGTGGCATTGGGTACATGCATGGCTCGGGTGATGGGTTCTTGGGCGCACAAGACAATGTCAACTAGAGGAGGATCAAGTTGTCAGCCAAATTCCTTGATTTTAAGGGTTGATTGTCAATCCCTTGAATTTAAGGGAGGTGGCAAACCTCTTGATTTTAGGGGTTTGAGTGGTTGCTAGAGAATTGACCGAATATCTCATTCAAATTAGGGAGATTATCTATTTGTTAATTTGTTTGAATTTGTTTTCTTTATGTTAGGAGTTGTTGGGAGTTTCCTTAATTTTAGAAGTTTGACTTGTTTTGAGATTGAGATTTCAAATTTCAAAAATTGTTAGAGGGAATAAGTGGGGGAAGGCTAGCCGAATCCTATTACTATTTATTTCGGGGTTTGCATTGTAATTGAGGTATTATGCTATTTTGAATGAATGATAATTTTCTCTTCCAATATTTCGAGAGTTGAGTGCTAGCTCGAGTTAGTCTTAATTTTTACCATCATACCAATCGGATCTTAGTGTTGCCTTGAGGTAACTCTAGATTCAATTACCTAACACGCCATAAACACGTGAGTGAGATGTGACCATGAGTTTGCTCAAAGAACCACACCTAGGATGAATCATGGGTCTCTACGCAGAGCCGCAACTAGTCGTGAGTGTGGTTCTTTGCTCAAATTTATAGGCTGAGATGCTTTATTTTTCGTTGGATCTATCATTAGGGACTTGTTTGTGGATTTGGTGGATGAATATGTGAATTTGGATTATTTGGCGGATTCAAAATGAATTGTAACACCATCTGTTCGCCCAATGATCAGACAAGGGTACTCGCATATGCGGGATGGGTCAAGAAGTGGGACTAGAAAGTGCTCCCCACCAAGCAAGGGCGGGGAGCAGATTGGGTGGCTGCCTGCTTGCATAGAGCGGGGAGCAGCCCTACTAGTAACGCAGTAACGTATAGATAGAAGGAAATCCTCTTGTGGCCATATATGCTATCCAAAATAAGCATCATATGCCCATCATTTTAGCAAGTTGCTTCGAATGTTTTTATATGCATCTCTATTGGCTCCTCATGAACGTATTGTACGCCGAAAGTTCATCAACAATTAAAATGTAAACTCTGTTGCTCCTCGGTCTAGCTTATTTCACAAGCACATTGAGAATAAGATTTTTTTTTTTTTTTTGAAAGATTGCAAAACATCCCGTTTGAGTTTCAAAATAAAATTAACATCCATGGTGAATTTATTATTTTTCATTAATTTTGTTGTTCTTCTATTACCAAATTTG
This sequence comes from Pterocarya stenoptera, assembly GCA_003123785.1. NCBI lineage: Eukaryota > Viridiplantae > Streptophyta > Magnoliopsida > Fagales > Juglandaceae > Pterocarya > Pterocarya stenoptera. The sequence goes on from QEOT01001865.1 coordinate 523,426, forward strand.
ATTACTTTTGTATAATCATTCTAGTCACATGTAGTTTATTGTGATTTATCAATTATTTTTATTATAAAATAGATCTAACAACTCACACGAAATCACGTCAATTTGTAAAATTATTTTTACGTAATATCTGTATAAAAATAGCACTACTCTTTTTTTTTCTAAAAAATTATAATAACTGTATAAGTGATGTGTTAAAAATAAAATGGGGGACGAAGAGAGAACAAAGGAAAGAAACGAAACAAAAAGGGGCGCCAAACATGGCTGATCTGGGATCCTTCAAATTCACCGGCTGAAATTTCCCGCCATGCCAATCTTCTCATCTCGGGGTCACAGTCGCTCGAACATATTTGCTTTATAACTCTCTCTCAATGCTCGGGTACTGGGGGTAATTTTCTCATTAGCTAAACAAAGCACCGGGTCCCTGCTCAAACCTCGTATAGATTGGGAAACAACATGGGGATTCAGGGGCTTTTGCCGCTACTGAAGTCAATCATGGCCCCAATCCATGTCAAGGAATTAGAGGGCTGTTCTGTTGCGGTTGACACCTATTCTTGGCTACACAAGGGCGCCTTGTCTTGCAGCAGAGAGCTCTGCAAAGGCCAACCCACCACCAGGTATATGTGCCCATATTATTCATACATATACGTATATATCGTTACGGTTTCTCTGGTTTTGCTAAATTTGGGATGATGGGGTTTCGTTTATCGGGCATCTGGGATAATGGGTAATGATTTTTTCTTTGTAAGTGTCCAAGACATAAAATAGGCTCTTTTGCTTTAGACATTTGTGTATTGTGGACGGAAATTTCACTGAGTTAATTTAATCGGGATGATGGGTCTTTTTGTCTTGGGCATTTGATGCAGTTTTCAATGCCCCATACCTAAAATCATATCTCGCACTATCTTTCTGTTCTATATGGGTTTGGAGTATGTGCCAAGGGGGGCTATAGGGAAATGGGTTTTCCTATAACGGAGCATTTGGTTCAATCCGTTAGTTGTTTCTTCGGTGAATTACTTAGAGGCGTAATCATTTATTGCCCTGAACACACGGTGCAAGAGGGCAAGAGGCCTATGGGAGGTTTATCTTAAACGGCTTTCCAGTTGCTGGGAATTGTAACTTGAATCAATCAAGGCAGGTACTTGCAATAGGCTGGAGCTGTTTGTTTATAGAACCCGGACAATAAAAATTATATATTAAATAACAAAGGATATTGTTTTGTACAGTTTCTTGATATTCACTTAGAGGATATCATAATATGATTATTAGATTGTATCTATAAATTACTTGACATTAGTTAGTGGTTAAAAAACGAACAAGGTAACAAAGTTGTGCTCCAACATCAAACAAGAGAAATTATCCAGTATGGTTGGAAAGTGATTTTGTAAATTCTAATCGATAGAGGGAACTTGTCACTATAGTTTTGGATGTTTGTTGTATGTAATATGCGTGCAGCATTCTGCAGGCACATTGAATATTGCATGCATAGAGTGAATCTGCTCCGGCATTGTGGCATTAAACCTATTCTTGTATTTGATGGAGGTCTTCTGCCAATGAAGAGTGAACAAGAGAACAAGCGTGCCAGGTATGCTTAGCATTTTTTGAAGTTTCACTTCCAATTGTTTTGCTTAAGTATTCACTGCATGGTTGACTTTACTACTGGACATTACAACGAAGCCTTTACCTCATTGGTTGGGATTGGCTCATTAGTTCTTCAGCTCTTTTTGATTGCTAAGTATCCAACTTGTTTGCCACACCAACAGGGATAGGAAATAAACAGAAAAGATAAGTAGGAAGATTAGAGAAAGTACTTTTAATAAGAGTGATTCTTCCTCCTTTTGACAAATACAACCTCTTCCACCCCGCCAACCTTTTCTGTACCTTCTCCAACACTCCATCCCATACCGGACTGGCCTTAAAAGTGGCCACCAAAGGAAGTCCAAGATATCTAATCGGCAAAGAGAAAATGTGACAATCCAAAATACTTGCCAATCTTCTCATATTCCCAACTGGCCCATTGGAACTATCTCAAACTTACCCAAATTAACCTTAAGGCCAGACACAACCTCAAAACAAAGCAAAAGTGCTCTCAAAGATTGCAAATGGCCATGATTAACATCACAAAACAACAAAGTATCATTAGCAAACAAAAGATGAGAAACCATGGTCAAACCATCCTAATGCTTGCCCACCATAAAACCTGATAACAACCCACCACCAACTGCTGCCCCCAACATACAACTAAGGGCATCCATCACAATGACTAAAAGGAAAGGAAACGAATGATTCCCTTGTCTCAAGCCACGAGAATTGTTAAAAAAAACCCTTCAAGAGAACCATTCACTAAAACTGAGAAATGAGCAGTTGAAACACAATGTTTGATCCATCCACACCGCCTCCCCCAAATCCAAATCTTCCCAAAAGGTAAAATAGAAAATTCCAATTAACATGATCATAAGTCTTCTCCATTTCAAACTTATTTAAAATACCTAGCTCACCCGATTTTATTTTACTATCCATGCATTCATTTGCAATTAACACAAAATCCAAAATTTGTCTCCCTTTAACGAACGCATTCAAAGATTTTGATACAATCATCTCCATAACATTACTCAAATGATTGGCCAAGTCTTTAGAGACAATTTTATAGACCCCATTAACTAGACTAATGGGACGAAAATCCTTTATATCAGCAGCTCTCGCCTTTTTTGGAATAAGTGCAATAAAAGTTGCATTTAGACTCTTTTCAAACTTACTAAAAGAGTACAATTCCTGAAATTCATTCATCACTTCCCTTACAATGTCCCAACAATCTTGAAAAAAAACCATGGTTAAACTATCTGGACCAGAAGCCTTGTCTCTAACCATGTCTCTAACTACATAAAGACTTTCATCCTCTTCAAAAGGACGTTCAAGCCATTGAGAACTCAAAGATCATTGGCATCAAATGTTAAGCCATCCAGCTTAGGTCTTCAACCATGCTGCTCCTTAAGACGCTTCCCATAGAAAAAAGAAACATGCTCATTAATATTAGACGGATCGGAAAAAACTGCACCATCAACCTCAATACACTCAATTGCATTGTTTATTCGATGAGAGTTTGCCACCCTATGAAAAAAATTTGTACATTTATCCCCTTCTTTTAACCAAAGAGCCCTTGATTTCTTTTTTTTGATAGTTAATAAGAGATTTTATTTCAAATAAATAGGCATAGTCCAAATACACAGGATGTATACAAGTGAGTACACCTGAATACAAAGCAAAACAGTGCTAAAATAAAACATTACAAATATTCCCATCCCTTCCAATATTCTTCACCCAAAAACTTATAGTGCTAAAGAAAAAAATCCCTAAACTCCCTCATAGAACGTTCACAATCTTCAAAACATTTCCCATTTCTTTCTAGCCATAAGTACCAAAACAAACATAAGGGAATCATCATCCACACTGTCGCACTGCCTCTACATCCCATTGAACCTTGCCAGCAAGCCAAAAAATCCACCAAGTGCATAGGCATCACTCAAACAATGCCTACCCTTGCTAGATTCTCTTTCCACAATATTGTTGCCACCTCACAGTGAAGAAAAATATGGTTAATAGATTCACCATCCTTCTTACACATAACACCAATCAATCACAAATAAACCTCTCTTCCTCAAATTATCCGTGGTTAATATTTTCCCAAGAGACACCAACCAATAGAAAAAATCAACCTTGCTAGGCACCTTTCCCTCCAAATACATTTCCAGGGATAGTCTTTAACTCCCTAACTAATTAATGCCTTACAAAAAGATTTTACACTAAATTTGGAGTTATTTATTTGCAACCACAGCAGGCTGTCCTCTCTATTCTAATCAATTTTCATATCATATAATAATCTTACCAAAAAATCAGATGCCTTATAAAGAGCCCTTTATTTCTGTCTCCATGAAATCTCCTCCATCAAGATCACCTTTTCGAGTTCTGTCCTAACAATTCATTTTCTCAACATCCCATCCTCCAAAAGAATATTACCCTTGGCCTGACTCTCCAATCCTTGCAATTCCTCAACAAGAGACTCCTTATATCTATCCACGTTCCCGAAGACTTGCTCATTCCATTCCTTCAAATCCTTTTTCAAAGCCTTTAACTTTGTAGCCAAAATGAAACTAGGGGTACCGGGAAATTGATAAGAAGACCACCGTTGTTTGACCATATCTTTGAAACCATCAGCCTTAAGCCACATATTTTCAAACTTGAAATATCTACGGCTCCCATGAATATCACCACAATCCAAAAGAATAGGAAAATGATCCGAGCAAATACGTGGCAAGTGCTTCTGGTACATCTTAGGAAAGTGAGACTCCCAAGAAGGAGAAACCAAAAACCTGTCCAAATGGGACCAAGTCCTGTTATTAGACCATGTAAAAGCATCCCTGCAAGAGGTAAATCAACAAAATCAGCCTAAAAAATGAACTCAGAGAATTCTCTCATCGCTGGTGTAAAGCTAGAATCCGTCGATTTCTCACTCAAAAATTGAATGACATTAAGATCGCCACCAACACACCAAGGCACATTCCACCAACTAATTAAACTAGCGAGTTCATCCCGCAACAAACTGTTACTGCTGTCCGCATTAGGGCCATAAATTCTGGCAAAGGCCCACTCGAAACCATTAGTTACACTTCTAAAATGACAAGCCACCGAAAATTCCCTAATACATTCCTCCAAATTTTCCACTACCCTTCTATTCCACATAACCAACACATCACCCGAAGTCCCCTTAGAAGAGAGAAAGGCCCATACGAACAACCCTATAAGCTTCTAATAAGACTTCTATCTACCCAATGCAACTTAGTTTCGTACAAGCAAACAATATCAACCTTCCACAACCTTAACAAGGTCTTAATACAAAGACGTTTGCTAAGATCGTTTAGTCCCCTAAACATTCCATGATATAATCTTTGGCTTCATAAAAACAAATTAGTCCCCCTACCGTTGGATCTACTATGATCAACATTGCCATCGAATCATAATTAACAAAACACGTTAATCTCTTTAATTCCCTGTCTTGTTTTGAAGTTGATTTTGAAGTCGAAGACCAACTCGACTCAATATCAATAAGCAAGGCCCAAAACTGCTCTTCAAAACCTTCCCATGAAATTCTCACACAATCTTGGATTTCTTTTATTCTCCTTAACACTCATTTTGAGGATTTGGAACCCAAATTTGAAAAGGGGCAAGAAACATAAAGATACTGGATTGAGCTTGTTGAGACCTTCCCTCCATTGTTGGTCCCAACATTCTGAACAATCCCCATCACCTAAAACCATCTGAAGCTCCTCCCAACACCTTCTATCCCCTGGAAATGTATTTGGAAAGTTAGAGTGCCCAATAAAGTTACATTTTTTTGCTAGTTGGTGTCGTTGCAGAAAGTTTTAACTATTGATAATTTGAGGAAAAAGGGTTATATGTGATGGAATGGTGCTACATGTGTAAAAAAGATGGCGAATCAGTCAATCACCTGTTTCTTCATTGCGAATTGGTGACTTCTTTATGGAATGAGTTATTTGCAAGGGTAGGTATTGATTGGGTGATGCCTCTACAAGTGGTGGACTTCTTGGCTAGTTGGCATGGTGCTGTACGATGTGGAGGCAATAAAGCTGTATGGAGGATGATTCTTTTGTGTTTGTTCTGGTGTTTATGGTTGGAGAGAAATGAGAGGTGCTTCGAAGATTGTAAACGCACAGTGAGAGAATTTAGGGATTTTTTCTTTAACACTTTAAATTTTTGGGCGTACAATATAGTGAAGGACATGAATATTTGTAGTCTTTTCTCTTAATTTGCTTTAGCTTATATTTAGGTGTATTCTCATGTATACTTCTTGTGTACTTGGGTTATGCTTTTTTACTTGGAATAAAATCTCTTATTACTTATAAAAAAAAACACCTTCTATCATCTTGCCCCTCCTGTCCTCCCCTACGGGAATACAAGATAAATTCACCCTTTTTTGAAACTGCTCCTTGCCTTCCTTATCAGGAGATACAACATCTGACACATCCACATCCACATCCACCTCCTTGTTAAAGGCCTCCCCCTGCTCAAGGCTTCCTACTGAAAAAACCACTACCCCTTGCTCTTGACCACCATCACTGCTTTCAAGAAGTGACAAACCATCACCATCGACCCTCGGTTGTAGCTGCATTCCAATAGAGGTGATTAATCTCCACTAGTAGACCCAAACATGGCCGGTAAAGAGAGTATGGAGGCGCCATCACCTAAATAGGGACCGACGACTCCCCAGAAACCATGGATGGCAGTGGCCTTGACTCTCCTGCACAACAAGTTTTCCCAACCGTAGTCGGAATGTTGATCTTGAGCTCAGATGTTACTGACAATGAGTTCTGTGTCAGACTTGCTACGAGAGGAGCGAATGATGTATTTTGGGAGATTGACGAAGACACAGCTCTATGGTCCATTGAAGAAACCACAACAAGCTTAGCCCGCCACTGTAAAGAATTATGGGCTGATTTCGAAGGCCCAACTTTTTCCTTACCTTTTGACAGAAGCTCGGTTCCTTTCTATTTAAGCCACCCAAACAAGAAGGCCCATGGGCCTCAGCACCACAACCTTTCTTAAACACCTGATCGACAACCTTAGAAAAGACTGGGCTTTCTCCTTAATACCCATCACCTCCCAGCCCACCTCCTCTTCCAAGCCCAAATTATTGTCCAGCTTCAAAATAAAACTGTTAATCCTCTCCCTATTCTCCACAAGTTCCCTCCTTAATAACTCCAGGGACCTTTCGTCTTCACCACCAAACGTGACACCATGTGTACCATCGTAATGAACAAGCTCTCCAGTGACAATCCCACCAAGCTAGCAACTTACGACGAGCACACCGACCCTCCCCACACCGTCCACCCCACAACCATTGATGTTAGAATGAATAGTCGGACGCACTAAAACATCCCTGAAAGATTTCAAGCCCTTCACCTTAGCTTTACTTCGGTACAACTAGGGGTGTAAAAAAAAAATTGATAAATCGGTTGGACCAGTCCGAACCGGTATGGTTCGTAACCAGTTCTTAAGAATCAAAACCAATTCTAAACTGGTCTGATATCGATTTTCATATTTTGAAACCAGTTTGAACCAAATCGGACCGTTATATATATTTTTAATTTTAATTTTTATATTATATATAAACCATTATTTATATAATTATTTATATTATATTTTATATATTATATGCTAAATTGTTAATTAATATAACATGAAATTTTAATCTTATTATTAATGTCTATTAATCTTATAACATAAAATTAATTTAATATTTAATATAACATAAAATTATCTTAAAACTTTTAATATAACATTTGATTTATGATTTAATATTAATTAATCTTATATTTTTAATATATCATTTAAATTTTGACATTAACATATAAATTTTAATTTTATAACTTTTTAGCCAAAAATTACAAAATGAGAGATATGGATCAATCATTTGCTAAGGTTTTGTTGGAGTATGATTTTGTTTATCCTTAAAACCGGACCAGATTGAAACTAGAAAAATCAAAATTTCGGTTTCGATTGTTAATCGGTCCGGGTTACACCCCTAGGTACAACCTCTTCAAAGGCTCTCTTTGTCAAACCACTAAGTAGCCAAACGACATCGCTGTTCCTCTATTTTCTGACCTCAGAATAGAGTTACTGGACAAACACACTTCACCCATTGAACCAGAAAAATCCCTCGATCCATTACCATGCATGCCCTCTGGAATGATAATAAAACCCCTTCTACCGTCACCTCCATATTCCACCACAACCACAAAACAACCAAAGTAGTGCGAACATCTTTGTATCACAAAAGCACATCATCTATCTCGAAAGTTTTGTAGAACTCTTTACTTATCCCAATCTGTATACAACCCTTGAGCGAAGCTACCAGCCACTCCACCACGATCATCCCTAGAAGGGATGTTTACATCCCCCATCGGGATGGGCCTGACTTATCACAAGGAGCCCATTTATCCCGGTGACTAAAGTGTGATTGGCCCACAAACTAGAGAAAGGACAAAGAGGCCTAGGCCCATGCGGAAAGAAAATAAGCATGGAATGATAAGACACCGACATTTCTGAAATTGCCCTGCACATGCACGTAGTGGTAGAGCCAAGCTGTTCTCAAGGACAGACACGGAAGATGGATAGGGATCCCAGTACAATTCCCTGTCCCTGACAAAGTGCAAGCTAACAAAGCGCATGGAAGGTGGCCGCACTCACCAACTTGCCACAGGAATATGGTCCGGGGAGGCCACGTCGCATTAAAGACGACAACGTGGTACCTAGTACGGAAGACAAGCACTTCTGACATGGGATATAGAGGACTACCTCAGCAAGTGGTATAAAAGTTGAGCACTATGTTAGAATTACGGACTTACAATCTCTCAACACTAAAATTCTCTCTAAGAGCTAGAAACTGACTTAGGCATCAGAGGTGTTTCATTTGTCTTGAGCCCCACTTTCCTTGTGTTGTAGGTGGTTGAGACTGGTGACCAGTGTGCAAAAAATGTTGTCAACACTCCCCAAGTAAATAAACTAATTCCTACTCCTCTCCGAGATTCTAATGGAGCTATCTTCCTCAATAGAGAAACTTTTGAATCCACCAACAATCTCTTTGCGAACACTATCTTGAGACTATCGACAATAAATGTTGACAAATCCAAATAGAACAAAAGAGAGAATTAATTCTGGCACGGATTGTTGGAATGAGTCATTTCAGAGAGAGGAGAGAGAGTAGAAAAATCCTTATTTTATGCCAATTCCTCTAGATTGTATACTATTTGTAACTTTTGATCAAATCCTTGTTTGTATAGATTGTCTCTTTTGTGGTTGTGTTTCCGTTTATACAGTGACCCTACATTGTGCAATTCTTTCTAACCTAAACATTCAGTGGTCCAGTTTGGATGAATTTTAGCTTTTTTAACCTTAGCTTGTCACATTCTTGTATGGGTTTGAATCACAAAATTAAGCTTTTGATTTTTTTAAAAAAAATTCTCGTACCTGACATTCCTTCCACTTCTTCTATCAAAAAGTTTCGTTTAGATGTTTCTTTGATCTGCCTTTGAAAGATATAATGTGGTTGGAATGAATGACTAGAGCTTTGAATTTTGGGAACCCTCTCTGGATGAACTTAGAAATTTATTTTCAATTTATTGTTCCTCTAGGCTATATAGCTATAGATTTCAACAGACTCAGTTTTCACGGTTTCCCTGTATCTATCTCAAACTCCTAAATGGGTGTCTTCACTTGCATATGTCATATGTACTTGGGTTATGTCTTTCTCTTAGTATTGATAAAAAAATTTTGCTCATATAACAGGTATAATATGGAGCTTCCCTGCTGTTTGGCACTGTCTTGTTTCTTTAGTGCTTTCCTTACTAAGACCCATTGGGTTTGAACTTTTGGCATCTTTTTAAGACCAGACCAGTAATATTTAACCGTCTAAAGGATTGTGCTTAAGATTTTGACCACTGAATGACTGCATCATCAAACATTGAACTAAAGAAATTTTGTTTACCTACAACTGCAGGGTGAGGAAGGAAAATCTTGCACGTGCTATTGAGCATGAGTCAGATGGAAATTCTGCTGCTGCTTATGAGTGCTACCAGAAAGCTGTTGATATTTCACCTTTGATTGCGCATGAACTAATCCAGGTAGGAAAAGGCTTTTTACAGCACCAGATAAATTAAATTTCCTGAAGGATTAGATTGTGAATTAGATTTATTTCTACATGATGATTGTTAATGTTATCTCGCCTCCCACTGACACGGTTTCATGCGGAAGGTGTTAAAACAGGAGAATGTTTCTTATATTGTGGCTCCTTATGAGGCAGATGCCCAAATGACCTTCTTGGCCATTGGCAAACAGGTTGAAGCAGTTATTACTGAGGACTCAGATCTTATACCATTCGGTTGTCCTAGAGTGAGTTCAATAAAAGTTAATTGGCTGAATTTTTATTTCATCACAATTTCTGCTATCCTCTAGAAAAATCTTACCCTTTGCTAATTGGCTGGGATGCATGAACTTCCTTCTTAAAACCAGATCATCTTTAAGATGGACAAGTTTGGGCAAGGTGTTGAATTTCGATATTCCATGCTACATCAGAACAAGGAGCTCAGTTTTGCCGGTTTCACTAAGCAGATGCTTCTAGAGATGTGTATTCTGAGTGGATGTGACTACTTGCAGTCATTACCAGGAATGGGTCTGAAAAGGGCTCATGCATTAATCAAGAAGTTCAAAAGTTATGACAAGGTGAGTGTCGGATCAGTGCATTTGATAGCTGCATTTTGCAACTGCACATAAACTGAAGAGAAAGTAGGAAAAAGAGGCAAAAATAGAAAAAAAGAAACAAAAATTTAGATGTACCAAGAACTGCTTCTGTTCTGGGCAGGATGAAGTTCTAGTTTTCAATTGGCTTTCAGATTCTTTCACTATCAGAAGAATTACTTTGCATTCTGTTGGACAATTTTGAATTTATTTTTCTGAAATATTACTAATGGTGATTGGTTCAAATACAGGTAATTAAACACTTGAGGTACAGCACTGTTTCTGTCCCCCCATTATATGAAGAATCATTCAAGAAAGCAATATTGACTTTCCAGCATCAACGGGTATATGATCCTGTCAATGAAGATATTGTTCATTTGTCTGACATATCTGATAACGGCAGGGATGATTTGGACTTCCTAGGCCCATATCCTTTACTTAGAGTTCAATATGTCTAATTCTCCCCACACTGCTCTAATAATTAAAATGCTTGAGATTGTTCCTTGACATGGGACACATTAATAGCGAAACATACAGCAAAAGGCATCGCAGAAGGCAATCTTGATCCATTTACGAAAACTCCAATTCAGGTACATCCTCTCTCTCTCTCTCTCTCTCTCTCTCTCTCTCTCTCTCTCTCTCTCTCTCTCTCTCTCTCTCTCTCATGCGTGCTCCCCCTTTTCAAATGCTGTTGCTTTTGTATTTTTGTAGGATGCTTCAGTTGAACCGCTTTCTCTTGTTTACCATTTAGCCCATGTCAAAAAGGAAAAAGAAAGCTTATGCAGAAAGTCATGCAGCATACAAGAGGAAAATTTTAAATGTAAATTTTCTAATAACTATATTTAGTGAGGGATATTTAATCAAACTAGGTACATATATCTATGGATCCATAAAAATGGAAACATATTGTCATTTAATCCACAGTATTTCAGACTTCAGTTGTGACAATATAGATTTTAGGATCACCAAGAAGTAAAAGAGATAATAATAAAATCCAGCAATCACACAAAATACCAAAATATAGATGGTTTGACTTGAAAAACTTACATACACTGGTGGAGACAATGAGGAAGGAATTTTATTAACCAAAAGATGGAATACAAGATAGTAATAAAAATAACTCATACCAAAGTCCTAATCAGCCAATATCTCACTACACGAAAATTTTCATCAAATTAGAACTCCAATACCCTTCACGCGATATACAAAAGCACAAGATTTTTTTTTCTCTACAAGGCTTTGGCTTGCAGAATACTAAAGGCCCTCTCTTACCATGTGACTTTCTATATCTTGGTATGCAGCTCTCTCTTCTCAGTTGTGTGCACATTCAATGAGTGGCTAACAGTCATTACAAAGGAGAGGATAACAATATTCCAAAACTGACTTGAATAAAAAGTCCAACTTTTAGTTGGACTTAGCTTCTACCCGTGAAGGAAGCCAAGCCACTCACAACAATTTCAAACTTAATGACCAGGCTTAATTCTTATGGTAGTTAATTAGAATAAAAATGGAACAATTAGAATGAACAAGTCTTGTTTATGGTAGTTAATTTACTTTTCTTGCTGGTTAAATCTTTGATTGACTAAAATCTCGGTCATTTTGACGTGAATGACTTTTTTTTTTTCATACTGAAATGTTTAGATTGTTGTTTATTAAGCACTTGGGTGTTATGAAACTGTTTTTTTTTTTTTTTCCTTTCAATACGAAAATTATGTTAAATATCCAATTAAATTTCATCTCGCAGCAAATTAATTTCCTTTGTTTTAATTACAATGAAGAGTGTGTTGAACAGTTTCCCAAAATGCACTATACCTGTGGGATGACTAGTTTTATTCATGTAGCAAAGCAGAATGGTGAGACCGTGTCAAGTTAATGTGACACATTTTGATACTTCTGGCCTATTCTGAACTGCATCAGACAAGAAAATAATACTTTTGACTTCAGGGAATTGAACTACTTAATTTTATTACTTTTTTTTCGATTTTTCTCCTCACTAATTGTTTAGATTTGAACTAACAGGGAGAGAATGTTACTGATCCCATGGTGCTTGACAGAACTTCCCAACGTAAACAATTCAATCCTGAAAGAGCAGGGAAAAAGCTAGATTTGCCAGTTCAGAAGAATCTTTTGACCAAGTATTTCTGTATCCTTTGAAGCCTTTGTTCTCGTGTTTGATTATTATTCTCTTTTTTTTTTTTTAATTCATGTATCGCATTTTAAAATTTAAAATACAGTAGTTTCTATTTGTTCATACTTCAGAGCCAAAAAGATGCTAGGAGCATCCCTTGGCATAAAGGATTGCTTCCTTTAAAGATCTGAGATGTATCTGAGCATTTTTTGTGGAACCACACAGGATGAACTTTCCAATTTCCTTTACGCATCAACGGCTGATACGTCCTGCTGTCGTATATGGAAATGATCTCATTTTTGTGGTCCTATTTTATCCAACAATGATAACAGATGATTGCTTTAGGGGCTAAACAGGTATGTGCATGCCTTTGGTTTATGGCAGGAAAGTGCATGATATTATTGAGGATAGGGTTAAGAAAACTAAATAACTGTTGATAAGTTTATGGCACTGGTGACTGCCACATATTTCCATCACATTTCATCTTTCTAGTAATATAGTTTTTCTTAACACGTGGAGGCTTTGCATCCCTTGAAGCAAAGAGAAAATTCAGAGCTCCTCGGATGTCACCTAATCATCCAAGTCCAGATGATGATTCTTCTTTTATTCCCGAGGAAAATGTCATTGAGGAAGCTGCTGTATGTAAAATGGACTGCTTGCCAGAATCCCCTCTTGACTCCAAAAACACAGGGACTGCTCTTCCTGCAAACTATCCTGTGAGTGCTATGAGCGGAATTGGTGACAAATTCCAGCTGAATATTATGTGATAGTTAGTCACTGAAAGCTTCTTGGGCATTACTTTGATATCAGAATTGGTTTCTCTTGGTTTTTTAGGTAGAAGATAGTTTTGCCACTAAAATTCCAGCGCATTCAGAATCTCCAACCCATGGTAAGGTTATGCTTTCCTCTTAAGATCTACTGATTCAATTATGAGTTCATACTTGATACTCACTTCCTTGTATTTTATGAGCATAAAAGATATGAGCCCTGAGACAAGAAGTCCACAACAAACTCTACTACAACAACCCAGGTATTCAATTCATAAACCTTGTACAGCATTGCAGAAGGAGCGTGAGCGTAAGAATGTTCCAGATGCAGTTGAGGGCAAAACAAGAACAGAGACAAGGAAGGTTGTGATTAGGAGTTCTTACTTTCAGCATAAGTCAGAAAACCAGGCAAAACCAAATAATGAGCAACAGAAGGCAAAGAATGATGGTGTTGTTGATATACACAAGAATAGCATACCCGAGGATTATTCTTTCAGAAATAACCATGTTATGGATATGGTTAGGAAAAGGAAGACCTCCTTAAATGACTGCATTCAAAAAGTAGGTCCTCTAACTAGATTCTTTTATTAATATTTTGATAATACCTCATATAATCTTCATGTGTTTTATTTGTTCAAACTGCTTCAGGAAGATGTGCAACCCAAGCACAGGCGTGGAGATGCATCCCTTACCGAAAATGGTATGTATCAATGTTAAAAGCTATTAGTTTCTGAGAACATTTTTACTAAATCAGAATGATATGTATCAATGCTTACAAAATTAGACATACATGATCAACATTTTTAGGCATGGATGCAAGTACTTGAGCTTATGCTTGTTCTGCTATATGAAATTATCTTTCCCATTAAATTAGTTATTTGATCAATTGATCTGTTTTTAATTGTCATTCCTTTCATTTTCATGGTGATGGCTTTGGAACCTTGTCATGGTCCCAAAGTACATTTATCAATGCTGAAATACACATCTATTTTGTTGAACTAAAGAACTAAAGGCCATTTGGTTGAGCGAACTCCTACATTATCTTAGTAGTCTTTTGTGTGCTGTAATCCTTACAACCCTTGGCTCTAGAAAAGGTGTAAAATGTGGGATTTCTGTTCAAAGTAATTGTGATATAGCCTAATAGTTTCCTTTCCTTGCTTGTGAATGCTGAAGTTACCATGATAGAGACAATATCAACTCCTAGAATGGCAATTACCTGTCTATACAGCATAAGAAATGAGGAATGCATAGATATTTTTGGTATTAATATTGAGATCGTTACTTTTGACAAAAACCAAGCAAGTTAATATTGAGATCAACTAGGGTTTAAGATGGTGAATTTCTGCTAATTTCCCAGAGTTATACATGAGGTATATATATATATATTATACTAATGAGGCATATATTATGCTAATATTTTATTTTCAAGTGAAGAATTCCAAATAAGGAATTAATCACATTTGTATTCTTATTGGTTTTATGAATATGTCTATAACACTTTTGACAAAAAATCACATGTTTTCTTGGATTTTAGCACTCATTCATTATAAGCTGCCTTGTGTCTTATTTCTTGCTAAGATCTCCATGCATACTGCATTCATAAACTAACAGGAAGTTATTTATAATCAAGAAATATTTTTCATGTGGCCTAATTCAAAAAATTTCACAGATTTAGGTGCATGTGTGCACGAATCTGCACTAGAATTATCTCGAAAGCTAAGATCCTGTTAGAAATGGACCGTTATAAATAGCATAATTTATCTAAGATTACTCATAGATTTATGCCTTTTTCATATTACCTAATGCCTGTTTGTGCCATGTTTTTAACATGATAGAAAATATATTTTGTATAGTCTGTCACTCTGTAAAACTATGCTCCTAGCCGCTTTATTACTCTGGATAACTATGGTCCTAACTTATAAAAAAAAAAAACTATGTTCCTAAACTTCGCAGAACATAACATTGGATATGTTTGTTTTTCTTTACTCTAGGTCAACATGCTCCTGAACTCAGCACAACATCTTCAGAGACGGTAGCTGAAGAAAAGTTTGGATCCAACATTTCCCATTTAAGCCGATATTCTAAAATAGCTGAGAAATCAATAGAAAGTTTTGTTTCAGTAATAACTTCATTTAGATACACTTCATCTGGTTCTAGAGCAAGTGGTCTCCGTGCTCCTCTAAAAGATGTTCGAAATACTCGTACCAATAGGTAATATACCACAACCCTGATGCTGAAGATTACTGCTCTTCTTGCTTTTACTGTAGCATTATGATCTTTGACTTGGTGTATTTCCCTGTAGGCCTGCTGCTGCTGGCATGGACTTTAGCCAATTTGAATATGTACCAAATAAGCAGAAGGCTGGCTTAGCATCTCGTAGAGACTGAATTCAGATTGTATTTAATCCTAATGGTTTTTTACTGGGATCCATCTCAGTTGCTACAACAGGTGCTCTAAAGTCTTTTTTATTTTTTGTGAGACCAAGTGGGACACTCAACTCTATTTTTCTTAAGTAATGCTAGATACAGTCGTGGATGCGCAAACGCTGCACAATTCTTTTGAAAAAGAGTGGGATCCACTATTAAAAAATTAGTTTTTTTTCATGTGGATCCCATGTTTACTCACTTTTTTTCAAAGGGATTACACAGCGCTTGCGCACTCCATGAATGCAAATATCATTTCTCATTTTTCCCTGTTATCTCATATTGATGTTTTTCTTCTAGCTTTATTTATTTCTGCCTTCTTCTGTAGAGGGTTCACTTGCCTCGAGGACATGGTTTAAATTACTTGGAGTGCTTTGGTTACACTGCCACCTACCTGATGGATGTGTTTGTCATCTTATCATATTTCCGTAAGTACAGATAGATGTGAGCATTTGATGTTGTTGAGCTTTGATTTATACGAAGCTCCTTCTGATTGAAACAAACACTGATTGAACTGGATTTCTTCCCAGTTGTAATTGTTCACCTTCTACGCTTATGTGTTCAAATTGAAGGATTCATTTTTGTTCAAAGGTCTGCTACATTCCGTACTGTCCATTTTTGCTTTAATGTTTTCATTGTAAAGGATTCATTTCCGTTTGCAACAATTTCATGAGTGTGATAATGCCTATCTCAGAGATTTGTCTTTCTTTTTATTAAGATTCAATCATAGTGTTTGAGAGATTACCGTTTCAAATGTGGGTTTTGGACTTTGGATTGATCGGCCGGTAAAACATATTCTCTAGCTTTTTCATTTTTATTTTTAAAAGTTTTTAACTAAATGCTTTAAAGATTAATGAGGGTCGCCTGTTGTTGTGTAGTTTGTTTAGCATATACAGTGGGCTCTAGCAGGTGATTGGACGAAGCTAAATGATATTTGGTCTTTATAAATTTACTGGTTACCGCTTGGGTATTTTATTTTATTTTTTTAATAGTTAAGAAAGTGATTATAGTTAAGTATATTTTTTTATTTGTAAAACGTATTTAAAAGAAAAAAGAAAAGATAATTTACACTGTTGATTTGGATTGGAAGGTGAGTTGAGATCATCTCATTATTATTTACAAATTTTAAATTCAAATTTTATAACTATTTACAAATCATCTCAAATTATTTCATTTCGTCTATAAATTTAAATGATAATTAATAAATTAAAA
Organism: Pterocarya stenoptera; assembly: GCA_003123785.1. NCBI lineage: Eukaryota > Viridiplantae > Streptophyta > Magnoliopsida > Fagales > Juglandaceae > Pterocarya > Pterocarya stenoptera. Next base: position 540,261 of record QEOT01001865.1, read on the forward strand.
GGTCATATTCATAAAATTGAGTAGCAGCTCCTTGGATGAATTGTTGTGGTGTCATAAAAGAAAGGAAAAGTATTCGGATCTGCCACTGTGCGGCATCATCCTTTTGCACATCTAACGTGTCACTCATTCGAGCTTTCCCCCATTCCTTCGTCATTCAAGAATCAAAATTTTATCTAAAATTTTTTCTTTTCTTTTCCCATCGTCACCTAGTCGCTCTGTTTTCAACCTTTGAATAAATCTTCAGAGCAGCATTGTGCAGCTCTTGATGAGAGAGAGAGAGACCGAGATGAGAGAGAGCCGATGAGAGAGAGAGAGACCGATGAGAGAGCTCAGATTGAGAGAGAGATCGAGAATGAGAAGATGAGAGAAAGAGAGAGAGATGGTGAGGGAGGAGAGAGAGAGAGTTGATGAGAGAGTCGAGGAGAGAGACAGTGAGGGATGAGAGAGAGAGTCGAGATGAGAGAGAGACGAAGACGAAGAGAGAGAGGGATGAGAGAGAGACGGAGACTGATAAGAGAGACGAGCGGATGTGAGAGAGACGAGCGGGGTGAGAGGGATGAAAAAAAACTTGAGAATTGCCACGTAAGGTGTATAAAATTGCTCATCACTGTAGTGACATATGCCTATCATACCTCTAAAAGAAATATCTATGGAGAGAGAGAGAAAACGTATTCCATGATACATCAGTCACTCGGATTTGGAAGCGTGTTTAGGATATTTTGTGCTCAAAGGATAAGGTGGGCAGTCATAGGCCATGGAAACAAAGGTTTGAATCAATGCAGACAGGTGTGATTTCATCAATAGTCATCTCATATGTAGAGTCTTGTCTGATTATGATACGGCCTCTCTGAAATGTTCCTTTGTTTTGGCTTTTTCACATACCTGTTTAATAAAATATTACTATTCTTTAATTCAATCTGTCACAATCAAATAGAAATTAAATAAATATAACAAACAATAATATTTTTAAAAAACTGAATAAAAAATTACAAAATAATTTTATCTAGATTATTTTTAAAAGAGACCAACGAGAAATAACGTTGGATTGTGTAAGTGTCGTGTATTATTTATTAAAAAAAATAAAAATTATCATTGAAAAATTAATTTTATTTTATATAAATCTAAGATTTATTTATTTTGTTAAAAAGAGTATGCTGCGTTTAGTTTAAAAAGAGAATAAAATTGAAAAGAGAGTTGAAAATAAAAGAGGGGAGAGTTTGAAAAGCTAGAAAGAGTGCAATCCAATGGGATAAAGTTGAGGAACCCCACGGGGAATTGCTTCGTATATATGTGTCTTATTTTGCAACACGTATGCACACTACCTCTCTCTCTCTCTCTCTCTCTCTCTCTCTCTCTATGGATTCATTACATTAGTTGGACCAACCATCTTTGCGGCCTATACACTTTTTTCTTCTCTCCTTTTGAGTGATAGCTACCATCAACCTTAGTCAGTCAATGGATAATGTACGTGATCCCACTCCCCCACTATTTCCAAGGATAATATGCCTCTCTCAATCAATTCATTATTCTTTTAGATTTTTTGAAATTGTAGTACTCTTTTTCTATTGAAAATCCTTATAATTCGAGAAAAGATATTTACAGTCATAAATTATACAACTATTGCGTAATTGTCGCCATGTAGAATTACTTATCTATATATATTATATCCTACCTTGATCGGTTCTATGTATTTTGTTTAATTATTTCTCTCTTCATTTTTTTCATACAAAAATATTGTCTCGGTAATTCTTTTAGGGTTAAATACTAAAATGGTTTATGTAATTTGCTCTTTAGACAAATTAATTTTTGAACTTTAATGGTTTAATTTTGATCAAAGTTTAGTTTAAAATTAATCAAAGTTAAAGCTTAATAATTAATCTGTTTAAAAATAAAGGTACAATAACTATTTTAATATTTAAATATTTTTTTATTAGGGGGATTGGACGTACATAGATTCAAATTATTACAGACTTAATTGACGTGATACTATCATGTAATAAAATAGTAACATCTTGATTTGTATTGAAAACATTTTATTATGAATAATAATATATACAAGTTTCAAATAGATAAGCTTCGCGCATATCTTATATAAAAAAGTAGATCTCACTATGAGGACGTGTGCAAAATTCACTTTTTTAAGTCGGGCCCACTTTTTTACAATAGACTTATGCAAGATTTATGCATTTGAGACCTGTTCCTAACATTACTTTTTTATTAATATTGAGAAATATTTTAACTATAAATAAATTATTCAAAAGTAATCATATAAACTGACGCGTCTTCATGTGATCCGTCAGATTTAAAAGTTACTTTTATTATTATATGGCAGTACCACACTAGCAAGTTGTGTAATATATAGTTGTATCCCTATCATTTCCCGGCCATTTTTCATTTTTTTTTTCCACTTAATTAAAAGTCTTAGATTGGTGGTTTAATACACGTACTCTTAATGCAAACACGTACGGGTTTATGAAATTCAATGCCGAATTAATCATGATCCTATTATCTATTTATTAATTAATCAAATTTTCACCATTTGCCGGAAGACAATGATATAATAAACAAGTCCATTGGCATTCATCAACCACATGACGTACGTACGTACATGATTTGGAACAAAAAAGATAATAATAATGTATCATAATATTGGTTGTAATATTTGATATATTAAGTCAGCAAAAAGAAATCATGATAAGACATATTTTACTAATTGTATTAATGTAATTTTATAAATTCCAAGTTTATTTTATCTTATGATTTGTCGTTTTTCTTTTCAACTTTTGCAAGGTAAATTAATTAAAAAATCATGCACATGATCGTCAGTCATTGAAACAAAACACAACGTCTTAATTGTTATCGGATCAAGATCTAGATCGTCTAAATAATTCTTTATTAATTTATATACTAAGGCCTAGAATGGAACATATATATATATATTGAGATAGAACTATGAGAGGATTTATATATATATATATAATATTCATTGAGTACATGCATAAAAATAAATGTTGCAAATCATACCGCGTCTTGATCATCAAAAACTCTATGTGCACTTATTGCAAATTTCATTAATGTGATTGGCTATGTTATTTTTTTTTTAATATAAAATAACTGTTTTAACCAATTACATCAATGGAGTGTATAAAGAATATACAAAAGTGGCTGTATATAGCAGAACTCTTAACAATATATATACATATATGTCTTTTATTCTAGACATTAAATTTTAAATAAAGACTTTAAAAGATATTAATTATACATGAAAGATGAAGGCCAGTGGTTGCTACGGATGAATTAATTAATTGTAAGGGAAAACTATACAAACTCATGTACTAGTACTTTTCAAACTATCACCCATCTAATTTGTAATTACCTTTCAAACTATCTATTAGAAAAAGCTAATATAATTGCTTATTGTAGATGCACTAGTTTATTTTGTATTAATTTATAGTATGTCTGTACATGATATGTTTTGAAAAGAAATATGAAAAACAACCCCAGTTATACGTTTTGCATTACGCATGAAATCTGTATAAAAGAGAAAATGTTTTTGACATGACTAGTATAAACATGAGCAATATTTTGGCATGTTGTTTACAGAAATGATATGAATACGTTCAACACTCTGTTTGATATGATATGCATATGAAAAACTTTTGGCATGACTTTCTGATTCTGTTCTGATTTCGATTCTGGTTCTGATATGATGATTTTGATTCTGTTATATGGTTGGTACCAACATATCTAATATGAGTGCACCCACTTTGGAAACAAAGTGATTTTTCTACTTGCTCTTTCCTATATGCATATTCTGGACTTCGAGAATGAATAAAAGAAAGTTTCACATTTTGATATTGTCTAGTTTGGCTACCAGGAATAGCACAACCCTACCACAAGGGTTAAACATTGTATATGATATAATATGGTGATATGATACGATATGGTGATATGATACGATACGATATGATATGATAAGGTGAAGATGTTCACTTATATTATGTTAAAGGGTCTTTGAATATGAACAATTGATTTTTGAATATGAACATGTGAAATGTTGCTCTGATTTTCTGATAACACATTTAGAGATATGCATATTGAAACTGAAATGTTTTGTTTCTGCATTCTGAACTCTCTAAAAAGGCTCACGTTTACATACTAATATATATTGTCTGCTTATTAAGTTATTCATAACTCACCTCTTATCTCCACAATATTTTCAGATTATGTTTTGGATGTTTCAGCTAAATTTCAAGAATGAGGAGCATGGGTAAGGCTATGTGAGCATAGTGGATTAAGTACAAATATGATACTTCGGTTATTGGAGAATTTTATTCAGCAGTTTTGTTTTGCTCTGTTGACTTGATATTTTGGAAGGTTGATATTTATTTTGAGACTTAATGACGTTCTTAGTTAATTATTTTGGGAGTAGTTGGTTTAAAACAATGAGATCTATGTGTAATTGAGAACTTAGAGTTTATATATGTATTGTAAGATACGATATTAAGTGACAAGAAGTAACTCTCCGATCCAGTCGGGATCGAGGCGTTACAAATTACTACATACATCATTCCAAAATATCACTTGGGGTGATTATATTACTATTTTTTTCTTTTTTATTTAACACAAATTAAGAGAGAATGTTTCATAACATGTTTTTTTTTCTCTTTATAACTAATCTCACAATCCGGCTGGCCGGACTCATTCTCTCTTTTGTTACGAGAAATTGATGACATAACAATTAAACTACAAATCGACTGATAAATAACTTTCATCATTTTATAAAACAAAATTATATATATATATATCCTCAAATGCACTAATTAATGGATTATATGGATCAACATGATTGATCTTTATTATATATGGTATTTAAATATTATAAAGCCAGGTTTTGAAAAGCTAACCTAAAACTTACATCCAGTACTACAAGTAGGAGTGGACAGCGGGGCCCCGCCCCCACTGCAGCGGGGTACGGGGAAGGGGTGACCCCGCCCCCGCATATGCGGGTATCACCCCTAACTGCAAAAATATAAAGAGAGTTTTATCTACAGTCTACTAAGCATATAATATCCTATATCAAATTTTGACAATTTCTGGTGCACCTTATAAAACCCATCTTAGTTTCAACAAAGTGTATTTCTCCTATATAATATAGTTTTTGGGTAAGGACTAGAAATTATACACTGCATAATAGAAATTCCTAGAGAAGGATATATAGTGATATCTAAAATTTTGTTTTACAAGTTCCACAACTTCAATTGGAAAGAACAAACTTTAAAATTAAAAGGAAAAATCTTACATACACTTCATATTTTAATTAATGGTTTCATAATTCAATCATCAATTAAATATTAGCTTCTAATTGAATAATTACATGCTAGCAAGTGTGATTGAGCAACAAACCTTAAGATGAATAAAGGCATCATTAATTTTCATTAAACAAAGTAATTAGAAGACTACAAATAGATAGAGTATAATCCTTAAGATTTTATAATTTATACCAACTGCAAACCACATATTGTGCATGTGAGCTTAAATCGATTAGTAATTATATATATATATATATACATCCTATGACTTCTGAATTTTGAAATGCAGATTTCTATTTATCATTTTGTAATCATTATCATCTTATCATTCCTTATTTGGGATAAAATGATTCGAATAGAAGTAAAAGTTGAGAAATAGTCTTTCATTCATTTGATAACAATTAGGATGATGATTAATAGAATGATGACTATAATTTTTCTTTTGAAATACCTTACCCAAATTCAAAAGCTTACCAATGGGAAGCAATTGAATTGACATAGACCTCATCTGGTTATGCAGCTCAGATGAGATATAATGAAATGTTTTCTTGAAAGTTGAATAAAATATTGTTATAATATTTTTTTGGTTTTGAAATTTGAAAAAATTAAATTAATGTTTATTATATTTTATGTGGGAGTTTGGGAAAGTTGTAATGATTATATGAGATGAGATAAGATGAAATAGTTTGATTTTGTGTAACCAAATCAGCCCTTAATTTCATGCCATGATTTACTAAATATTTTTTAGGCAGATTATTATAAACATTAGGAGGCATCGGCCTAATACCCTAATGAGAACAAAAACAATACCTAATTGAAAGAAACATTATAGTTTTTTGACTTCTAATTAAGTGAAAACAATAAATAGATCTCTAATAATTCGACATATTAGGAAATGATTGATCAAAATGATCGTTAAAAGGTTTATAAACAACATTTCTCCCATAATTTACATGTGATGACCTAATTAATTATATCCATGCAAGAATTTGGGAGATTCAAAACAAATTGATCAATTATTGTCCTTAAGGGCCAAAGTTATGGTAGCTTCATCCTTTTTTTGGACATTAAGATTTAGATGCTTAATTTCATGCCTGATTCGCAAGGTAATTATATTAGGATGTAACGTCCTAATTCTCTAATGAGAACAACAACAATCCCTAATTGATCAAAGAAAAATTATACTTGTTAGACTTCTAATCAAGTAAGTGAAAACAATAAATAGATTTCTAATAATTCGACGTCATGACGTATAACGAAATGATGAGATGATCGATAAAAGGTTTATAAATAACATTTCTTCCATATACATGTGATGATATTCAAATTAAGTATATCCATGCAAGAACATGGGAGATTCAAGACATTATAAATTGATTAATTTTTGTCCTTGCTTAGGGGCCAAAGTTATGTTTCATCCTGTTTTTTGGACATTAAGATTTAGATGCTTGCATGTGTCAATTTCTTTTCTTGGGTGGGTATAGAGCTAGGTATATGCTGTTCCAAATAAACCTAATTAATTATTTTAATCACTTTTAGTGTCCAGAAAATCTGGTGTCAATATTTAGAGAACCAAAGGATCCAAAAATAATTTGATTATTGAATGATGATTTAGGCCCAAACTCATTTGATTTAGCTTAATTATTCTATCCATACTCATTACAGTATAGCTAGAGATTGTACTTGCTGTCTTAAACAAACAAAATTAGCCACATTTGGATGTTGAGATCACGAGTTAAGTTGAGTTGTAAATAGTAATATTTTGTAGGTCCCATTGAGATCATGAGTTTAACTTTTTTAAGTTGAGATGAATTTAACTTTTTAGGTTGAAATGTATGAAATAGGTTGAGATGAGTTTAAATTTTTTATGGGAAGTTGAAAAAGTTGTGAGTTCCATCAATGATTGGTTTGAGATGAATGAACTAATTTGGTTAAACAACCAAACACAACCTAAACCAAGTTAAAATATTAGTCACTTCTATATATCAAGTATCAACAACATCAAAGCCAATTTTACAAATAATAAACTAAATCATATATAAAATAATACTACTGATCTTTATTTTGAATTTATGCACATAACCAGTTATAATGTGATACAATATTTTTGAAAGAGAGAAAAAAAAGAGAGCATATAAATGTAATGAACCCAAGTCAATTTTATAGGATGATCAGTTTCTATCAGTATTATCCATTAGGGAAAAATGATAATAATATTATTATTATTATTATTATTATTATTAATTAGCCCTAAAACAATAGCCAAAAGCCCAAAACAACATCTTTCACTTTGTTCGTCTTAACTCTCGCTTGCACACAAATTATAAACACAGAAACAGGCGCCGTTAAAGTTCATCCTGTCGAAGATAAGACAAAAAGCTCCAACACTGCAAGACCTCGGTGGCACATTATTCTTCCTGCAAATCATGAAGGAGAAGAGAATCTGAGGGTAATAATATAAGCTGCGCGCAGTATTCACACATTCATAAAAACCAAACAAAAACCTTAAAAGTCAAAAAATAAAATCAACCACATATTTACAATAATAAATCATAAAAAAAAACAATCATTAGTGAATCCGTAAAATCAAATTTCATTTCTGGCCTTATCCCAGGTTTTCTTCCGTTACAATGAATGATAATCCTAAGCAAACATAAGCATGAGGATATTTTCCTTTCCACTTTTATTTTCTTTCTTCTGGAAAAAAGAGAAAAAAGATGAAGAACAGCCTTCGGCCATAGACTCATATTGCACTAGTAGTACTGGTCACGTTTCCAGAAAGCCAGTCATCCTTAGAATCGAGTTCCGAACTTGTCTTAAATCCCGGCCCTTGAGGGTCCGCCCGTTGCCGGTGCAAACCGAGTACGCCATTTTTCCGGCGGCTCGACGCCCTGTGATGACGTGGGGCGGTACCATTTCCTCGCCATACCCGTCCTCTTCAAGGTCATCGCTAACCGCGTGGCGGAATATATTTCTATCGGGGACATTGACGGGGAGCGAGTAATTGCCTATTCTTTTCTCAAGCTTGCTGTTCTTGGACTTGATGTTCTGAATCTTCTGATGCCCCATTTCTTGGGTGTTTGAGCGAGTGTCGTTGTTGAGGCGGCGGCGGTGGTGGTCTTGTTCGGCAAAAATAACGTCGGATTCTTGGAGTTCTTCGAGGTCCTTGGCCATAGGGAGGTAGAAGAGAAAACAAACGAAATTGAGAAAGAAAATGGTGGACGAAGATGTTCAATTTATAGAGAGAATCGAAGCCGTACTTTTTACACTTTTTTGGCTGTTTGTGTTGTGAGATGGCGTCAGCACAAGGCAGGCAGGCGTTGAGTGCGGTCCCAGCTTTCTCTCTCTGGAATTTATTAGTGTAATATTCGAGAGTTCATGTTTGAGTACTGTTTCCATCTAACTTTTCCTTAATACTCTTCTGCATAAGACAGCTCTGCTTCTTATGGTTCACGAATTGTGTTTTTATTTTTGTTTGTTTTTTATGATTGTTGCTTGTTTGGCTCATACATTGACTTGGCAAAATCGGCTCAACTTATAATTGAGTTGTGTATTTGTATTGTATTGCTTGTTTCACAGGAGGAATTCTGTGCATAAATTATTAATTATTCACTTTCATATTCCACAATTATAATTTTTTTTTATAATATGTATGGGTATTTTTTATAGAGTGTGGGTATTTTTTATAGAGTATAGAGTGTGAGTCCATAGTGAATAGTGACTAGTGAAATTTTTTTTTTAACATAAACGTACATGCATGCATGATTTTTATTGATCCTAAGTTATCTACACGTATAAATTTCATGTATATATTTGTTCCATAAAATGGTTTTTCCGACCACGATAATGAATCTTTAAAAAATAGAAGTAAAGCATCTTGGAAATGCAAGATAAAATTTTCAAAGAAAATTTGAAGAAATTAATGATTTGGTTTAGAGTTGTCATTGCTTGGGGCACACACAATGGGTTTAAATGTGTAATGGTGTCATCATTAATTTATTCCTAGGGAAGAGAAATGTCGACACTTTTTCCTTTATCATCGTATTTAGTACTAATACTACCACATCAAATGGTTTTGAATCTAGCCTCGGAATGATTGTTTTCCCTCGAATGCGCCCGCACAAACAGACATGCAGTAAAAAGCTTTAATGGCAAATGAGAAAATTATGGGAGGCACAAGACAACGAAAGAAGTTTTACAGAAGAAAAAGCCTTAAATACATAGCTAGGTAGAGAGCTAATTATTTCAAATTTATTAATTATCCCTTCTAAACACCGATTATTACTTCCCATATATGTCATATTTAATTGAATTATCTAAGATAAAATACTCAAAGACTTTGTTTTAATGGGCATGCAAGACTCAAAGGCCAAAAATCTTACCATAAAAATACCAAAAAATAATAATATTAATAATAATCCATTAGGGCATGGTTAGTAATAATCCACGTTGGAGGAGGTGGTGGGTCCGCAAGGAATGAATTCAACGCAAAATGCCACTTGTCATCCGACACGTGGATGGACAGCCTCACGTAGGTAGGGGAAAGCTCCATATATCAATATTGCTAGCTAGCAACGTGTTTTTACGTGTAAGACTCTGTAGTGTGTAAGGCAGTAGGAGTAGGGGGATTTCTTTTGTTTGTTCTTTCTTTGAAGCATAAATACATTATTTTTGGGGGTACAGTATAATTCTTAATTATTTAGGGAAAGAAGGTTTAAAAAGTCTTCTAGAGGGATAAGTGTATCCGTCGTGTTTACTCTGTTTAGGAAGCAAGCTAGCAAACAAAGACATACAAGTCAAGGGAGAGGAAAGTATTTCTTCTTTTTTGTTTGGAGTTTTAGAAGAAAAAATGAGATAAAGAGTTGTGGAGGGAAGTGTGTATTTTACATAATATTTTATTTTATGCAAAATATTTTTTGTTTTGGCTAAAGATCAACACATGACACACGCACTCGGTTGGCATGGAATATTGGTAAAAAGTGGGGTCAAGTTATAATTAAAGAAAGTGTTGGGGTCATGATTGGTTTTAAGTATTTTTTTTTTTTTTCCATTTCTTTCAGTTTATTTTCTCCTTTCTTTCCGAGCTTCTCTTTTGGTCCAAATATGCATGTTCATTACTGACGGTAATAAAAAGAACTTTATAATATTATATATGTATATATATATTATGTTAGACGTCTATATTATATGTCAATTTGTATGTTTTTTTTTATTTTATATTATTTTGTTTTGTGATTTGAAAAAGTTAAATTATTTTTTATATTTAATTTGTTTGAGAGTTTAAGAAAATTGTAATAATGAGATGAGATGAGATGGGATGAGATGAGATGAGATAGTTTATGAAAATAAACCAGGCCTTAGTCATTATCCTTTCATCGCGACGATCGTGACGAAGTATCAAATGAAATATTGCATACAAAACGGATCTAAATGAAGCAAAGAAATTAACCCACGGAAAGAGATACGTAGGTGTAGGGGAAGAGGGAGGTCGATGGTGATCTACCTGACAACCCTACACATAAAATTGTTAGGGCTAGCTAACCTTGAATGCGTAGGTACTTGACGTACCCATGCACGCACATGATACCCTTTTCTTTTCTTTTTTCTTTTTTTTTTTTGAATAACGGACATACCCTTTTCATTGAAAACAATTGCGCCTATAAATATAAATTATAAAATGTTTTGGAGGAGTACTTACTTAGGGTTGGTTCTCGGCCAGCAGTTTGTTCTCTTTTTACATGCTAGCTCTAGCTATATGCATATATACATGAAGATAAGATATTTATTTGCAATTTGCAATAATTAGGACGGGGATAATGACTTCAACCTCATCTCATATATATTGATCATCACATCATACGGCTCATCTATTTTGATGATTGATTTGTGTTATATAATATAGATATGATTGTGATTGTCACTCGTCATGTACGTCTTGGTTTTCAAGATTCGACAAACAGTCACGTAAGTTAGGTTGAATATTAGAGGTTTAAAGTGGGGCATGCAGAAGCGCCCTCAAAATTGTATTGCATTTATATGGAATGAAAGATCAAAAAGCAATCGGCCTGTTTTTTTTTTTTGTCCATATTCTCATCAGGATGTAAGCTTGCCTTAGAGCTAGATGATCTGGGAAAGCCATGCAAACTCTGCAGATAACGTTATTCTTTTCTTAGAGCTTTGGTTACCGATCAGGTATATATACAAAAAAGGTTCGGTTTGGTGTAAGAATTAAATTAAGGTTAATTAATCTTGGTGTAGATGATGATATTCTATAAGAAACGTATGATTGAAGCTGCATGCAATTATGAGATGATTATCGAATGTCAAAGCATATATAATAAGGCTGATTAAAAATCTGTTTTGTGTGGTTAATGATCAAGATGCTTAATTAATGAGGCATGCATGCATTCGTTGTCTATAGATCATGTTCAATGAACATTAACTTTTCCATTGCATGATGTGGATAGTTAGATTCATTTCAAGACATTGCCCTCAAAAGATTTGGAATATTAATTCTTGTAAAAAACCATCAAGAACTTTTACATGACATTAATAATGGATCAGTAATGCTACTCATCACTTTTTTATTTATTATCATCTTATTATCCCATAATATGACATTCAATGATTGAAAATATATTTATTATGTTTCATTTATTTACCCATCATTTGATGTCATATTAAAGGATGCTGAGAAGAAGATTAAAATGACAGTAAATAACATTTTTCACAATAATGTTCCATTGAATCCCTTGGTTTAAGATAAAATGAAATATATAATTTAAAATTTTGAATAAAATGATGAGTAATGATATATGCATTATATTTTTTTATAATTTTGTATAAAATAGAAGACACTTGTTCAAAATTTGAAACTCGAATAAGATGGAAAACTAATATTCAATTTTTATTTTTTTAAATGAAGGAGGATGACGTTGGCCAGAATAGAAATTATTATGATGGCTAGCTAAGAAACAAAAATTAGGGATTTAGATTGAGAAAGATGCAAATAGAGAGAAATTCTGAGATAAACTTGGAGATTAGGGTTTACTGATAAAAGTCCAAAAGTCTCTTTTAGTTTCTGATGCTCACAAGCCGGGCTTAAATAGCTAAAGAAGTATGACCGATCGCACAAGTAAGAAATAAAATAAGTAACTCTCCAAAATCTGGCCCTACATCGGAAATAAAAATCATCTCTTAAAACGGAAAGCAAAATATCACCATAAAAAAATTATAACTTAAATTGATGATTCAAAGGAAAAACGAGGGATTTCGATGTTGAGACAAGGACAACCAAGCGCGACATGGTGACCAGGACGTACGCGCTGAAAAAAGCTTTCTACATTGGGATAATATGTGCGATTCCGATATTTGTAATCAAAGTTATGGTCAAAATAATAACATGTGAGCAATATTGCTTCAATTTTCAAGATCTTCACATTTTCCGGCCATTTTTTCGTCGATTTGCCTTCTCGAAGTAGTCCAGCTCCATCAACATCGAATTTGTGTGGTCAGCGTCTTTAGATCTATATCACTCTACATCAGAGTACTAATGTATTGAATAATTGTAAAATAGATTATAAGATAGTACACGGATATGGTTATTCATCAAATGATTTTAGTTAGATCATAGCTTTGTTTTGTTCCTGAAGTACTGTACTTAATTTATTAAATTTGTGGGAAAAAACAAGAAAAAAAGAGCGGGCAAGGGCATATGATGGAGGCCCATTATAGGTAAATTTAAAACCCTATTAAACGTTGTCCATCTTTGTTCCCTATATATTAGTGGCTCATTTCTTCCGTCTCGAATCACAATTGAAATTTAAAAAGTTAAATAGAAGAAGGTTATTGTACGATTTACCAGCTCACTTTTCCAAATTGCAACTTTCACGCACTAACAAAATCGAAATGAAAATTGAGGCTTTGCTGCTTCCCAAGCCAAAACTCAACATGGGTTTTCCTTTTTCCAGTAGATAATGTATGTTTTCCTTCTTTGTTTACAGAATTTATTGCAAGCATTAAAGCTGGTACAGTTTCATGTTTTGTTTAAAACTATTATTTTCCTCATTCATGTATCGGTTCAAGAGCTGCTGGTCGAAGGTCTAGTCCTAAGTTCGTGGCATCCGGGTCATTCACGAATAGTAGTAGTTTTTTGGTGTTTGGCTGCTCGTCCGTTTTGGTAGGTCGTAGTCACAGGAGACATTCTCAGCTGAAAGTGAGTTCTAGGCCAGGTGACTTTCGATACTCTGTATTTGATTGGGCAAAGGATGCCTTAACCTTGGTCCATGTGTTTTTTAATGAGACTCTTGTATGTTTTGATGCACTTAGCTTTGAGTTAGAAGAATACGAAGAATGGTATGTAGAGAGACACCACTAGACTAGTGGCCAAAATGTAGGGGGAGAAAAAGTATACAGGAATAGTACACTGTTGTGTAACAAAGAAAAAAGAGAGATGAAAAGGAAGAAAGAAAGTCATGTCCAGTTTTGTATGTGTAATTTTAACAAACAATTGAGCTTCTTCTATGGCTATCAATATTTTGTTTCTTGATCTTCTATTGCTGTTGTTTCTTTTCTCTTCATCTACATCACCCTTTTCGCTCATTGCAATTGGTGACAGCTTTATCTTTGGCTATTTCCCCATTATTCGTTAACAAGTCTAACGTTAAAGTCTAAAGCCGATTGTTTTAGAGTGATGAAAATTTTGTTAAGAATATAATACAAATAAATAAATCTAAACACTGTCCATATTTGTTCCTACATATCAGTAGCTTGGCCAATTCTAATAGCCCAAATCATAACTAACGCTAGGAAAAATAGAAATTATTCTAACGGCTAACTAAGCAACGAAAACTAGGAATTGAGACCGAGAAAGATGCAAACACAGAAATTTTGAGATAAACTTGGAGATTAGGATTTACTGATAAAAGCCCAAAAGTCCCTTTCTGAAACCCACAAGCAGGGTAAATAGTTAAAGAAGTCTAGGATACCACACAATTAAGAAATAAAATAAGTATCTAGTCAAAACCTTGCCCTGCATTGGAAATAAATATCATCTCTCAAAACCGAAAGCAAAATATTACCATAAAAAGAAAAAAATAACTTAAATCGATGATTCAGTGGAGAAAACGGCTGATTTCGAGGTTGATATACCACCAAGCATAGCATGGTCACCATGAGTACGTGCGCACCGAAATAGCTTTCCAAATTGGGTTTATATGCACCATTCCGATACCTGTAACCAAAGTTATGATAAAAAAATTGATGTGTGCGCAACATCACATTAATTCCCAGAATCTTCACATTTTTTTGCCATATTTAAGTCGATTTGCCTTCTCGAGTTAGTCCAGTGCCATTAATGTCGAATTTGTCAACTCAGCATATTTAGATCTGTATCCCCTAGCATCAGAGTACTACTGTATTGAACGACTGTAAAATAAGTTATAAGATAGTCACACGGATATGATTATTCTTCAAATGATTTTAGTTGGATCTTAGTTTTCATCCTAAAGTGTACATTTATTAAATTTGTAGGGAAAAAAAGAGCGGGCTAAAGTGCATATGTAGGCCTATTATAGGTAAACTTCAAATCCAACCCAACGTTGTCCATGTTTGTTCCCTACATATTAGGGGCCCAATTCTTTCAGCCCAAATGATAATTGAAACGAAAAAGTTCAATAAAAAGAGGTTCTTTTATGGTGAACCAGGTTACTCTTCCAAATTGTAACTTTCAGACACTTTCAGGCTGCGTTTGGATGTTGAGTTGAATTTAATTCTTTATGAATAATAGTAAATTGAGTAGTGAAGGGAGTTATGTGAGGTCTATTTAAACTAACTTTAAAGAGTGTTTAGATGTTAATACGAGTTTAGTACTTTTTATGAGAAGTTAAAAAAGATTGTGGGTCTCACATATAAAGATGTGTTAAGTTGAAAACTATTATGAGCTCCACGTGTAAAGAGGTTTTGAGTTGAGATGAGTTTAATAATTTGAAAGTTAGATGTTTAGATGTTAGACTTGACTTCGTTTGGTTACCAAACTTATTTCAGCTTATCATTACAATTTTTTCAAATTCTAACATAAAATATAATAAACAATTCAATTTTTTTAAATTTTAAAATAATAGTAATATTAAAAGTAATATTCTAACAATATTTTATCATTTTTACTTAACTCAATTCAATATCTAAATGTAACCTTAATTTAAAATTAGATTGAACTCGATTGAGCTGAGCTAAGTTTTGCAAACAAAAGCAGCCTAACAACTCGCAATGGAAACTGAAGCTTTGCTGCTTCTCCCAAGCCAAAAACAAAACTTGAGATTTCCTTTTTCTGGTGAATAGGGTATGTTTTCCTCTTTCATTTACGTAAGTTATTGGAAACACTTGAACAATTTATTTTGTTTAAAATCTATACTTTTACTCATTCACGAATCGGTTCAAGAGCTGCTGGTCGAAGGTCTAGTCCAGAGTTCGTGGCGTCTGGGTCGTTCATGAATAGTAGCAGTTTTTGGGTGTTTGGCTCCTCCTTGTCCCTTCTAGTACGTAGGTCTTAGGCATAAAAGAGTTTCTTAGTCATTACTGAGTTCTTAGTGACTTTCAATGCTCTGTGTAGTTGATTGGGTATAAAAAAAAAACCTTAACCTTCGTCCATTCTTTTTTTACTTCTCTGTTTTGATGCACTTAGCTTTGACTTTTGAGCTAGAAAAATAAGAGGGTATGCAGAGAGACAGCCCTAGAGGGGCCAAGTTGTAGGAGCAGAAAATGTATGCAGGAATTGTACACAGATGTGCAACAAAGAAAGAAGTGAAATGGAAAGTAAAATATCACCCATAAAAAAAAAAGAAAAAAAAAAAAAACTAAAATCTATGATCCATAGGAAAAAATGGCTAATTCGAGAACAAGAAAGGGAGCACCAAATATAGCATGTTCACAAAGACGAGTGTGCCGAAAAGAGCTTTATGAATTAACGTTATATGTGCGATTTCGATACTCGTAATCAAAATTATGACTAAAATATTTATGCATAAGCAATATCGCCTCAATTTCTATCTTCACATTTTCCTTTCATATTTATGTCGATTTGCCTTTTCGAAATAGACTATAGTCCATTGTCGTAAATGTCGAATCTGTCAACTCAGCATCTTTAGATACGAATCCCCCTGCATCATATTGAACGATTGTAAACTAAGTTATAATATCGTTACTCGGATATGATTGTTCTTCCAATAATTTTAGTTGGATCTCAGCTTGGTTTTAATCTTGAAGTGTGCTTTATTAAATTTGTGGAGAAAAAAAGAGTGGGTTGAAGAGCATGTGACGGAGGCCCATTGTAGGTAAACTTAAAATCCAATCAAACGTTGTTCATGTTTGTTCCTTACATATCAGTGGGCCAGTGGCCCAATTCTTTCAGCACAAACCATAATTGAAACTAGAAACTTAAATAAAAGAAGTTCTTGTACGGATGTACCGGCTCGCTCTTCCAAATTGCAATTTTCACACACCCTGACAACTCGAAATGGAAATTGAGGGTTCGCTGCTTCCCAAGCCGAAATCTTAACTTGTGTTTTTGTTTTCTTTTTCTGGTACAATTTGTTTGGTTTAACTTGTATTTCACTCCCCCTTATCCTTTTTTTTATTAGCGGTTAATTAAATCCAATAAATCCAGCCCATTGGAGTAGGCCCAATTAGCTCACAAAATTCTTAATCTTTTTGTTTTTTTTTTTTACTCTCCCCCTTTTCTTCCCACAGTTACCTCTGCGCAGCACTACCGCTGCCCTCCGGACAAGGCCGCCGCCGGTGAGTACTTCGCCCCCCTGTGTCTCTTTTTCTCTCGCCACCTATGTGTTTCCCGTCGCCGATTGCAACACCACCCATGCCGGTAAGTCCTCCACCCGTATCTCTCGTGCGCTCATTCTCTCTCTCTGCACCGCCGCGTGGCAGCGGCCCCCCTCCATACGCCGCTGCTGCTCCTCGCATGTTAGGTTTTGGTTTCTCTCCCTCAGTCCGTCTCTCGCTTTATCTCACTTGGTCTCACTTTCTCTCTCCCTCCGTGAGTAGGCCTCCCCTCCCCACGCCTTCCCATTCATCCGCCGTCGCCGCCTTGCCTCGCCGGCATGTCTCTCTCTCTCTCTCACCGAATTCTCTTGCTCTGATTTCTTGCTCCCTCTTTCTCTCCGTTTTCTCTGTTTAGTTTCTCTCACCCCGTAAAATCCCCTCTCGGTTTCTCTCTGCTCTCTCTCCATCTCTCTCTCATTTCGTTCTCTTTCTGTTGTAGGATAAACCGTTTGACCAGTGGAGGCCACCAGAGCTAGCAGCACCGCCTCAGACCACCACGAATCATCTCTAGGCGGCGTCGCGTCGCGTCGCTCTTGAAGTCGACTGACTACTGCTCTGAGACTGGTAAGATACTTGAGCTTTAACCTCGTAACCACATCTTAATTTTGATTGGTACCAACTCGAAATTTGGGTTATCTCTGTTTGTATATTGGAATTTGTAGATTTAGTGATTTCATGTTGGTTGATATTGGAGGGACTCTGTTTGTAATGTCATGGATAGAGGAGGGGAAGGATTTAAAATTGTGGGTTGGTGTTTTGATGCGTCGGAAATATGTTTGTAAATGGTAATGTGTGTTGTGGTGAAATTTAAGCAAATCCAAGGAAGTTGGGTTAATCTATTGATTAGCGTGGATATTGCTAAGACTCTCGTCTGGTTTGATGCACTTAGCTTTGAGTTATAAGAATACGAAGAAGGGTATGTAGAGACTACACTAGAGGGGCCAAATCGTAGGGTGAGAAAAAGTATGCAGGAATAGTACACAGATGTGTAACAAACAAAAAAACAAGAGAAATGAAAAGGATGAAAGAAAGTGGTCAGTTTTGTATGTGGAATTTTAACAAACAATTAAGCTGCTTCTATGGCTGTTGTTTCTCTTCTCTTTATCCACATCACTCTTTCTGCTCATTGCAGTTGGTGACTTTTTCGGCTATTTGCCCCATTGTCCGTTAACGGGTCTAACATTAACGTTTAAATCCAGCTGTTTGAGTCATGAAAATTTTATTAAGAATATAATACAAATTAAAAATCTAACTCTTCTTATTAGCTTAATCTTTAAGGACAAGTTGTGATTTCACATGGTATCAGAGCAGAGGTCCTGAGTTCAAACCTTGACTCTACGCTCTATCCTATTTGATTAAATATTTCACGTATTGGGCTCTCTCATTGAGGGTGAGTGCTAATAATATAATACAAATAAATAAATCTACCTATTTCCATTGGTTTAAGCTTTTGGAACAAGTGGTGATTTCATTAATTTTGCCTTCCGATTAACTAGTTTACACTTGACTTTCATCCCTATAAAGACTATCTTCTTTCTTCCGTTTTATTTTTATTTTATTGCTTACCATTATCCTGAAAAATAATTCTCGATGGTTTTGGATGTCTGGTGGTGCTTCATTTAGAATTCTATATTGAGATATAACTTTGGACTTCAATGATTACCTTGGTTATTTGGGGAAAGTGACAACTATTGCTTATCTTTTCTTTTGAGAAGGCTGATTGTGTTGATTTATAAACGGCTTTTGATTTCCATTTATTGCTTTTTCTTGTGATTAAAACTCAAGTCTTTGTGATGTATCAGACTATATTTTCGATTGAGTTGATTCCCTTTATCATTGCTTGGTTAAGCGATTTCCTTTTACATGTTTTTGTTGTGTCACTGTGGTTTTTTTTTTTTTATTATTTATAAGAAGAAGTAAATTTTATTCTGTCTCACTGTGGTATTTTAAAAGTTCCATTGTTTTTTTAACAGGTTGGAACTACCTATAAATCAGAAGTTCGGGAAAGGATTTATTTTCTAAGCATGTTTCGTTTGTGGGTTGAACTTGCTTGATGTTAGAGAAGAGCAGGAACATGATGATTGCCTGTGGTGTAAATTCATTTTGTTGCCAGTTCTCCTCATTAGGAATAAGTCAGGTGAATAGTTGGGTTCCAAAGTTATTTTATTTTGTCTTGCCTATTTGTTATCCATGCTTAATCATCTGGATTTCTTTCATGGCCTCATTAGGTTGAGAAACGTGAAGTGGAGCTGTTGCTGAGGTCCAGACTCTCAAAGTGCACAATTTCCTTCCTTCAAAATGCAACAAGGTCTACTATCTTCACTGCAAAGGCAAGCAAGAACAATTAAGTTCATCTTTTTAATTTTCCCTAAGATTTGGGTTTGTTTGAATTAGTGTTTATTTATTTATTTATTTGCATTCCAAATTTCCCCTTTAACATGTAGGCGCTGAATGTTCCCCATGTGAAATGCTCACTCAATCATGGTGGAGAACTGCTAGCTAATTCCAAAGCTGTTGGGAAGTATGCCACTTATCTTTTTCCATTTTCAGGAACCTTCTGTGAATATCTAATATAGCAGTTCCCCAAATTTTTTCAGCCATTTTCTTTGTTGTGTGGATGTTTGGTTGTGCTTTACCACTTAATGAAATGTCAGTCTAGTTCTTTGGCGGATAGTCGTGACAGCTATTGTTATTTTCCAGATTTTCACAATTACTCTGGATTTCTTCCTTGGATACAGGAAAACAATAAAGCATGGAAAGAGAGAGCACCACTTGTGGAAGAAAAGAGATTGGGCTGGGTCTGGGCAGAAGGCACTTGGTCTTGTTAGAACTGTATGTTAATTGATCATTTCCTGGTGTTTCATATTGCTGTTTTTTCTCTTTCATTTTTTTTTTGGTAAACCTTAGGAACACATACTATTAGGTTTTAAAGTACTATTCTGAAGAATCTTCAAGTATTTGAAGTAGAAATAAAGGTGCTAGGTTCTGTTTGTAATTTCTTTAATTTTTCATATTTTCATTTTGATATTGAAGCTTTATGGACTTCCTAAAGAGAAAGAAGCTGTTTATGGAGCATTAGATAAATGGATTGCATGGGAGACAGAATTCCCACTGGTTGCAGCAGCTAAGGCTTTACGAATCTTGAGGAAGAGGAATCAATGGAAGCTTGTAATTCAAGTATCATACTTGTGCACTTTGTTCTTTCTACCTTATTGTGGGTTATCCATGATTGCATGCTGCAACCTTTATGAACTCTGTTCCACATCACAACTGTAGATGAATGATATTCCATTAGTTGAATGTGCCAGCCACTGAAATTGATTTTATGATTTATATATGGTGTAAGATTTACGAAGTTGTATTAATGGCTCAATGTGATGAGACCTCAATGAGCCTGACTCCTGGAGTCATCTTAGTTTGTGTACAACCATAAATAGCAGACCTCATTGATAGCAAAATTAGGCTTCCTTGATGTCGTAACATGCCAGGATGGCCTGACCTTCTTCTCTCTCTCTCTCTCTCTCTCTCTCTCCCTCTCTTCTGTTTAGTCTTTGGTAAATTAAGTCTTATTAGGTTCTTTATTTGAAATCTCTGTTTAGTTTTGTTTTTGTAATATTTTTTATGGTATAACAATTTTAGAATAAACTTCTTTTCTTATTTTGGTTTCTGTGTTTGGCTAGAAAAGGTGAACTGTATCTTGTTGCTATAATTCAAGAGGTAGGCCTTACTCTATAATAGTTAAATTTAAGATAATTATCTGCACGTTACTCGTTAAAAAAAAAAGATAATTATCTGCAGGTGTTTCAATGAAAACTTGAAACCTCTCCCTTTCTCTCTCTTAGATGAACATAATGTGAAATTCTGAGCTGAGTGGAGCTTTCTTATGTCAACTTATCGTAATATATTCTCGTATCTTCTTTATCTTTTCATTCCCCCTTATATTTTTTTTGTTCTGTGAGAACAAATTAGGTCAAATAACATATGCTTTAAAGGAAAATTGGGTTCTTTGGAAGGGGCGTGCTTAATCCCACTTGATGGCCAAGCAATATATCTCATTCTATAAATTGTAATTAGGTGTTAGGTGTTCGCAGTTGTATACTTCGCTATGCCTATTTACTAGTTTCAATAAAGTTTTATATTACTTATATATATATATATATATCTCATTCTGTAGGCTATGGAAACTTAAGGCACCCAGTGCTTGGGTTAAGCCTTCTGCCCTTTCTTTTGGGGACTTCATCTTGGGCTCTAAAATTTATAGTTTTTGTAACACTCAAGAAAAGCTCAAGCAATATCTAAAAATTGAAATTATAGTTCAAAATGACCAGCTAATGTTACAATTGGCACCTCATGAAGTCATTAAAAATTGCAAGAACTTTTCTCTTTTAGTCAATGTGGGATCCTATTTTCCATGCATATATACTCAATATAGGATATTACAAATTTTGCTAGTAGTGATGGTGGTAATGGGAATATACCTAAATTAAAGGCCTTTAATTTTGTACCGGATCTAATTCACTGACTGAAACCTGAAGCTTCAAGCTGAAGTGGTTTGTTTTGATATAGCATGAGTTACACAGTTTACTGGTAGTTGAATGGGTTGATGGTGAATGGTTTGAGTTTTGCATTAATTTGCCATGCAGCTTCTAACTGCAAAATCAAGCTGCCAATCTCAAACATGGTCAAAGACTAGAGGAAAATTATAAAGAAAAGAAAACGGAACATTGTGGCCGTTGTCTGCTGTCAGAAGTACAATGTCTTTCAGATGAGATAATAATTTAAGGGCTACCTGACATTCATCCTGTATGTGGGTGATGCTCTTTGTTTTTAGCTAAATGCAGGACTTACAAATGGTTTTTGTACCAAAATGGTATGTCTGCCCCCTGAAAATGAAGATTGGAGGGTTAGGTTGCAGGTTCAATCCTGTTCAGGTGAATGCAATTACTTGCCTATTGGTAAAAAGCAGCTGGATTCAGACTCAAAATATTGTATTATAAATATAACAAGTTATTAATAAAATATTTATAACAAGTTTGTATGTTCCTGAATAACCGACCCTACATTGCTAAAACATAAGGAAAATAATGACAAGTTTGGTTAGATCTGTGATTTATAATTTTATACGCACCTGCATAAGAAGACAAATTGATTGATGATATGCTCTTATCCGCTAATTTTCTGTACAATATTCATCACAATAGAATAAGTTATATTAGTTATGTGATATTTTCCAGCTTATATTCTAATTAATGTATCTTGGTAATGTTTCAGCTGGCCAAGTGGATGTTGAGCAAAGGTCAAGGAGCAACAATGGGAACATATGACACCCTTCTACTGGCATTTGATATGGATCAGAGAGTAGATGAGGCTGAATCATTGTGGAACATGATTTTACATGTACATACACGTTCTATCTCAAAGCAATTGTTTTCTAGGATGATCTCTTTGTATGATCATCACAGCATGCAAGATAAGATAATAGAGGTATAAGGATTACCATCTTATTTGCTTTCTTACACTTTGCTTACATTCTATGCAAGATCAAACTGCTTCTTCTGTTTCCTTGCTGTTTTTATACTTGATGGTTTTGAAAAGTGTTGAAGATACTTAATTAAGAAGGTCATGACGCTACTAAACTATCCATTTTCTTTATGAAACATTCAGATTTTTGCAGACATGGAGGAGTTGAGTGTAAAACCAGATCAAGATACTGTCAGGAGAGTGGCACATGCCTTTCAGAAACTCGGTCAAGAAGATAAGAAGAAATTGGTTCTCAAAAGATACAAATCTAAATGGAAGTATATCCACTTCAAAGGGGAAAGGGTCAGAGTGAGAACGGATGTGTGGGATGAAGACGAGGCATGAGTCTATTGAAGCGGAACCTTTCGGGATAAGGCCCACAATCTTTGGCTTTCCGTGTTAAACCTTGCTAATTAGAGGAGCACCATTCAAGATTTTATGGATCTTGCAGCTAGGGTAATATCCCCTTGAACTTTCCTTTAGGGTCCAAAGTGTCGACTTATGGGTGGACTTTTGTCTGCATCCAAATCTGGAGTGACCTGTTGATGGAGATCATATGTACAGATAAATGGCAAGACCCACTGTTATTTCAAACAAAGGATAGCTTTGCTGTTGTAACATAGAAGGATTTCATAATTGTCTGTTTCCATAGGATAACCTTAATCAATTTGAAGTAGAGAAGATCCAATTTTTTTTTGGGGAATCAAATACCTTTCTCTGCATATGCACCGGAAGTAATAAAATTGAATTAGCGACAATGCAGGAACAGTTCTGAGGAGATGGAGATGTGGTAGTGAACAAGGAAGAGGAATTGCAGATGGCGGTTAGATCTCTTTAGGGGGTGGAAAACAAAAAAACCGGTAAACCGGACCAAACCGAACCAAACCCAGTTCGGTCCAGTACCAGTTTCTTCAATCGGCCTCACAAAAATCTTCAATCTCCTCTGCATAATAAGTCATTTTTAATAAGCCATGTAGCGTTCACAAAAATGCCTTATTATGTAGAGGAGATTGTATAAAGTAAAAGTTCTTTTTTTTTTTTCTAGTTTTTTTATTTCAAACTCTTGAGTGATGTTTTTTTAAGGTTATGAATGATGTACAAGAAGTAAACTCAATCATGTTATACTTCACTCCTAAAGTCTAACCATGTATACATGAATTCAATTTGTTTGCACACCCTTATAAATTCCAACAGTTTCCAAGGGATTTCGTAGATATCGATGGGTCATAGAAAATATGCTTCAGTGCACGACCTTTCAAATTTAATAACTTGACCATATTATTGGTGCTGATTTTTCAAGTCAATGGACATTTTCTTCACGTCCACTGCCTGCTTAATTAATCAGTGCACGACCTTTCAAATTTAATGACTTAACCATCAACGAACGTCATGACTTTTCTTTCATTTTAGATTAGATCGATAATCTCAATCCATATTACTGGCAGAGGTCTTCTTGATCATTGAGCTTTTTTCTTCAATCATCTAACAAGCGGGTCTCACATTTATAAATTGAAAATAGACACTACAATATATCTATACCAACTGACTACAAATACAATCTCTTAATAATCCACCTTGGTGACCTCTCAATGAGCTTGGATCGCAAAAGACCGTAATATTCGGATCTCATCTTCCAGCTCAGCCTTAGATGATCCATGCAGCCACGAAGTCAATCCCCTAACATCCCATCACAAATTGGTCAATAAAGGAATGATAAAGGAGAATAGACCGAAGATGAGCGTTGAGAAAGCTCATCAAGGAAAGGAAACTTCTAAGCTTGTCGGCCGTTTCTCAAATAAATTCAATCCTGACGTTGTGAGCAGACATCTCTCCTGAAATTGAAGGCACGATTTTCATGCTTGAAGGATTCATATTACGATCAAGATTTTACAGTGCAGCAGCATTGGATTGCATGTTCATTCATACATGAAAGGAAACAAATCAATGATGATCACGCTGTGCATCCACCCAAAATGATGATCACTAATTTCATTATTAGCTCGCTTCGAAGAAGCAAAAACATTAAAAAAAAAAAAAAAAAAAAAAACCCAATGTCATGTTTTTAATCCTGGAAAATTTAAAACCAAGCCTTAATACTTGGCCGAGAACTGTACTTGAAGTATATGAATAATTGCCTAATTTCTTCTATCTGCATCCGGCCTATAATCTGGCCAAATATAAATCTTTGAACTGTATAAAGCACAAAGGAACATAAATCACCATGAAATTATAACTATGCTAAAGATACTGCCATTGGACTTCTCACAACATGGAGTCCGTCGGTCCAAGTATACCACCCAAAAGCATACTCATCCTTGTTAAGCGTGCTTAGCATCTCGCTTCTTACTTTAACTGTGATGGTGAAGCTCTTCTTCTGGCCAACATGATCAAAGAACAAAATACTTGGGGAGGCCCTTATGGAGAATCCCAATGGCGGTCTTGCAGTAAAGAAGTATACGCTCTTACTTCCACCAACGTTTGTGACTGTTCTTGTAACGGTCACGGCGCCATCGAGATTAGGGATTGCTAGGGACGGGTAGTTGAGGTTCATTGCGGCTAATGGCGATTTGGGACACTTGAAGTTTGGATAAATTTTGCTGATTGACCCATAGGTGCAGAGGTAGTGAAGGTAATCGGAGTGCGAGGCATTGTACACTAGGCCAGGGTCTGCTGCTTTTGTGGGGCTGAAGTGGCCGGAGCCATATGCAAAGGGAGTGGCATGATTGCCGGAGTGATCGCTCAATGGCAATCCTATGTTGTTCGTCAACTTGGCTGCAAAGGCAGAAATGTTGAACTTTAGAACATGTTGGCCATGGCAAGCAAAGACATTGTATTAACATAACAACGTTTGAAAGTACTAGAATACTTATATCAAAAGCTTAACACAAGGGAGAAACTAAAATACTTCCTACCTCCAATAGATCTTAAAGGGTATCACTTCCACTTTACCTAACTCGATATGTATGAAAGGAGTGTAGTAAAAAAATATTCACAAGTACCTGTGGTCATAAGGGCTGATCTTATTGCAGCGCTGCTCCAAGTAGGGTGGATGGCTTTGAGAAGTGCAGCTGCACCAGCCACATGAGGGCATGCCATTGAAGTCCCAGACAAAATATTGTACTTGACAATTCGTTTATCTTCTGCCAACTTTGTAGGAGCATCGCCCTCGCTCCATGCTGCCAGTATATTAAGTCCTGGAGCTGTGATGTCAGGCTGTAAAGTAAACCAAACAAACAATTGAAAGTAAAATTAATCAAATGTTCAAAGCCGTAACATATGGATTATGGAGTTTAGCTTTGTTGAATTCGTGTGGCTAGAAAAAAGATTAAAAAGAAAACTCGTGTCATAAATGCGTGAAAATAGACCTGCATGCAGAAAGTTTAATTACCTTGAGAATATTAGGGTCAATGACATTTGGACCTCTACTAGTGAAGGCAGCCATGAATGGTGCTGGCTTGGCATGCAGCACCGTCCTTCCTGGTATGATGGCCGCCTTTGGATTCTTTGTAGAGTTGATGTATCCAAGGATTCTAACTGCATCATTATAAGCCACTGCAGTGGCAGGAAGCACGTGAGCATCACATGGTAACTCGCCACCGGCAGCCTGAATGTTTCCAAGAATAAGACCAGCACCACCAGCCCTCTTCACTTCGAAGCCTTTTCCAACTCTTGTCCCAAGACCTCTCATGCACAACACTATCTTTCCCTTGGCCTTCTCAGGTGAAAGAGAGTCGGGGAGGCATTGTCTGCAACAATTATTAGTCCAAATCATTGAGCAAGTCAAATTAGCCAATGTCTTTGTTTTGATCACTGAAAGCAAGAGTCAAATTAGAGAGAGAGAGAGAGAGAGGGAAATTACCCTAGAGCGTCTTTGGTCACGTTTGGATTAGCAATATCTGCTGCGTATACTAATGGGTACAACTTGTTCTCCAGCTTAGATGGAGCCACAGCTTGCCCCTAGTAATTAGTCAACAAAAAGTGAAACAAACCAAGGCAAGGCACATGATCAATATTTCAAGAGGAAAAACAAACAAATTATTATTGCATGTTTGATTTGCAATTTAGTAGTACAGTTTTGTTCTCCTTAATTTATACAGAAAATTTTCTCAAAAATGCTTCTAACTAAATTCAAAAGAGACGTGTAAAATATTTTGTAACTTTTCCAATTCTTTACCTCAATTCTCAGACTATTTCCCAACACAACAGGAGAGACAAACTCGCGGTCCACGCTACTAGCACCAACGGTGATGATCCATGGAGCAATATTTGATAAAGTTGAAGGTGTTGGGCCCAAGTTCCCAGCACTACATGAAACTACTATGTTTCTCTTCGTGGCATGGAGGGCTCCAATTGCAATGTAATCATCCGTATAGTTAACAGGTTTAGCAGTCCCGATGGAAATGCTTAGAACATTGACACCATCACCAATGGCATCGTCAATGGCCGCTAACATGTCTACCTCATAGCATGTGTTCCCGTCTGCTTTCGAGTGGCCTGGTACTGGCCAACAGGCTTTGTATATGGCGAGGCGGACGAGGGGTGCTCCGCCGGAGGCAGTGCCAATAGCAAAGCCGCCGATGGCAGAGGCATTGGGGACCATTCGGCCTCCAACTGTTGAGGCAGTGTGTGTCCCGTGGCCATCTTTGTCGCGGGCTGACCGGTAATCCTCGGTGGTGTTTAGTGGGCCTGAGTATATCTCATAACCCTTGAGATAGTACCGTGCTCCAATGAGTTTCCTAGGAAAATGCCAATAGTTAAAGAAATTTCAATTGTCAGAAGAAAGTAATTATATATATGTATAGAAATTTTCGAAGCCCCTCCTCTTCCTCTCTCTGATCTGATCATCTGTCTCTCAAAGTGCTTCAAAGTGATGACATGATATTGATCCTCTTATGGGGGGAGGCTATATACGGATGCCTGCTGGTGCAGCATTGAAGTTAAGAAAATTCAACCAAATTAAGTTAATTTTTACACTTTTTTATTTTGAAGATGGTATAACCACTAATCCTTTCTTCAGTGCATGTTCTTTTCTAAGGTCTTCCTTAATTTATTTAAGAAATGGCAATAATTCCGAGAACCTCCATTAGAGTACTGCACGTAGACCAGAAACGAAAGGACTGGCAACATCCTGCTTTCACCAAATAAAATCTCCTTTTCGCCATAATTAATATTACGTACCTCTCATCAATTATATATATAATTGCGTAGGGCAGAAATGTACACTATTTTATGCTTTTGATTGAAGGCTCTAATGTTTTTATTTCCTCCATATATGCATATATAATTGGAAGGGGTCCACCAATTGCGGATCACTTCCTTTATATTGACCAAAGTCAGACATGATAGAATAAGAAGAAGAATCCAAATAGGATAATTTGAAAATGCACGGGGGCCGGGGCGCTGATCACAAGATGCATGGGAATCATGATGAGAAGATGCCAAAAACAATTTAATTAATTACTTATCTGTTTGTTTGAAAAGGACAAGCTAGCTACTGATTGACAGCAGTACAAAGCAAGCTAGCTAGCTGTAAACAAAATTTTGACAATTTTAATATAAAATTTGTACCCTACAATTTATAATCCAATCTTTGAATCTCATGTTAAACGACACGGTACTATAGGACACATATGTTAACGCATGCAGGCATGCCGTACTGATGATCTGAACACCTCGAATGCCCATGATACAAACGCCAATTAACAATCTAATAATTAAGCAAATGATGATGATGATTATTAGCTAACCCTTTGAAAGAGACATATAACTGTAGAATAAGGGACTTTGATTCAGAAAGTTACTCATGGGTCACCCACAAGAAAGAATTCCATATATATATGAGTAGGGCAAAGGAAGATCAATCATTTTTCACAATTATTATAAGTACTGGAAAACAGCCATTGATCAACAAAAAGCAGCACGCATGTATGTAAAGATGAGATTAATTAGCAAGCTCACCTATTACAATGGGATGAGTTAAAAGCAACACCAGTCTGACAGATTCCCTTCCATGACTTTGGTATGGGGCCCATCCCTTCATCACTGAAACTCTTCGATTCTGGCCACACTCCTGAATCAAAACACTACTCATCATGCATGCAGATCACATGTAGTGCATATTTGCCCTCATCTACAGGCAATTATAATATCATACAGAAGTACGTACTGGTATCTATATATTTATATATGTACGTTATACTCACAATCACATGTCATAACAATCATTGGGCCAAAACTATATTATCAAGTTTATATCAGATTGTTACCACTATCCAGGACCCCAACTATGACATCTTGTCCATATCTGGCCTTGGACAATAAGTGATCTCCCGATCCCTTCCACCACAAATGCTTTCTTTCTCCCTCTCCCTGATCTTCTAATCCTACGAACTCCCATGACCTTGTGGTGTGCAAAGAATACTTTCTTGGGTCGCTCCGGGAAACCGATACCACTTCTTCCAAATCTGTTCAAAACCATTGTTTTAATACTACAAATAGAGAGAGAGAGAGAGAGTACTGAAAACAAATCCGCGTGTGATGGTTTTGGTAATTTACCGGATAGCTTTGTGGCTTCTTCGGGTGTGAGCACTGCTGCAAAGCCATTGATGCTGTGCTTGTAGCTGTAGAGGAGAGAAGCTCTGGCTTCTTCCTCAGTGTTTTTCACAGAGAGCAGATATGAATGATGAGTTTCTTCAATCTCATGCAATGCTTTTTCTCCACTGTGGTCTCCAAAGTACACTATGTAAACCTGTGGAGGCCCAAAAACAAAAACACATGAGAAACGGAAAAAAAAAATGGTGTAATGACAAAACTTTCTGTAGAATAAACCTTAATCAAGAGAAAATGATGAAAACACGAATACATGAAATTCTTAAGAAGAGAGAAAAACCTGTGTTTGTACACATGAGGCGAGGAAAGGGAGGAGGAGGAGGATAGAGAAAATGGAGAATCTCATGATTGGAACTAAAGTTTAAAATGCAAATTACAATGTAGTATACCGTTCGGAGCTCATAACGGGGTATTTATATCAGTTTAGTGAGTCTTAAGGAAGCAGTAATATCCAAATCAAAAAGGGTCCCATTTTTGTAGATCAGGGACCTGGATATATACTACGTACGTATCCCCGATTTATAGTAGTTGTAGATGAAGTACGTCTCTGACGATTTTATTTTTTATTTTTTTAGTAGGCGTGTGGTGTACAACTACTGAGCAGAAGAACTGGATATATAAAAATAAATTAAATCTGATCTATATCTTAGCCTATAGCCAGTTGTTAGCCTGATCTTATGAATTCTGCACGATCCCACTTGAGTAGTAATTGATCACGACTTCCTCGAGTTTTTTGTTTTCGATTTGTTTTGATTTTTCTCTAGAGAGTTCGTAAGAATGGAAGTTAAATCAAATTATATAGATAGTGCGTATGAGGTATAAAAGCTTTTGAATAGAATTATTCTAAGTCCAAATAATTAAATCGATGCTCTTCTGTTTGTACCAATTTTCCAGTTTTTTAAGCATATTATATAATCAATAACCCAATATATGATATTTTCCATGATCTGAATGGAAAGATATTCCTAAATTTAATTTAAATAAAAGGAAATTAAAGAATCCAGATTTTGATAAATAATTCTAATAATGTCCATTCATTAATTATTTTCCATCCGAAGTAATTTTTCAAAATTAGTTTCCGGATATCGTTAAATAAACGACGTACGTACAGTAGACTTTCACGGTCTCACGCTTTCTTTCGCTCAATGATTTGAATCCGTTACAAATTAATAAGACTACGTACGTACATACATCAGTTTATAACGATAGAATTTGACTCCATTACGTTTATAGAAATATATATGTGTATATATATATATGTATGTATATATGGAACGACCTGGCCCAATAATTCTAAAATAAATCAGAATATTTATGAAAGTAGAACTGCGCACAGGATGAGACTTTCTAAGAAGGCGTGACAGTGGCCTAAATCATGTATAGAGATTTTAAGTTATGATTTTTATGACAGATTTTGAAAAATTTTAATAAATGCTTCCACGCATTCTCATTTATGATTTCAGTATTTTAATTCAAAACGATTTTATTTATTATAAGGAATCTTTATGCTTCGGGCGCATCCTTCAAAAATTAAATATATATATATTTTTAAGTCAAGTTCAATACTACCGATAATATATATATTTTTGAAGAAACATTATCCCAATTTAATGGAACAAAGAGGAATTTTAATACTACCGATAATACCCTTTTCTCCTTAATCGTGCTCTGCTAGGGTTCGTTTGACCATATGCCGTATGGCGGCCGCCAAGGCTCCCCCTGGGCCATCGGCAACAACTGATCAGCAGCGTACATTTGTTGATTTGGTGGCCATTTCACCGCAGCCGTTACCTGAGATTGAAGTTCCATTTTCGTCCTACCAAAATCATTGATGGTGAAATATGTGTTCTGTTCTCCAAGGAGGAAGTCGAAAAATCTGTTGCTCCCTTTCAGTTTTCGATCGTCCTTAAATTTCTTAGGCAGCGTCCATCCCTTGATGCAATCAGAGTGTTCGTCCGAAATTGTTGAGGACTGAGCTCGCAGCCGATGGTTTCAACAATGAGAAAGCCTCGAAATGTGTTCATGCGTATTACTAATGAGGCTGATTTTGTGAAGGCTTTGTCGAGGTAGGCTACTGATGTAGATGGGATTCCCTACAGAGGGTTCCATTGGCATACGGGTTTTGATGGGGATACAGAGCCTTCTTTGGTGTCGGTGTGGGTTTTCCTTCCTAGGTTACCACCAAACTACTACTATGAATCCTTTTTGATGAATATTACCACCCCTTTGGGTTGGTTTTTGCATCATGACAATGCCACCAAATGTGCAACGAGAATCGATGGGGCACGGGTTTGTTTGGAATTAGATGCAGCAAAGGAACCAGTTAGGGGAATTGATTGGAAATCCACACCATGCCTCAAGTTTCTATATTGAGGTTGAATATGAGATTACGCTCCCTTTTTGTTCTAAATGTTGTATTCAAGGGCATAACTTAAAGACATACAAATGGACGGGAGGTGGCACTAAGGCTGTTGATAAAAAAAAATAGGGGGGTTGAATAGGAAATAGAGAAGATGGTGAATTTTTGGAAGCCAAAGCCAGCTGCGGAAGACACGCCGAATGAGGTATTGACTCTACTGTTGCACCAAATGATAAGTCGGTGTCTTTACCGACAACTATGGAGGCTTCTCGGTCTCATGAATTGCCTGTGAATGACGCCGTTGTTGATGTGGGAATGGCTACAAATTTGGATAGGGATTTGACTGGTCCTAGTTATTCCAAATTGCAAGGTTATAATGAAGATGGTGCTGCTACAGAGTTACTTGAGATTGGTAGTCAGGACCTGATGGAAGAAGGTCATAAATTCACTAGCATAAGGGACACGCGAGCTCCTGAATTGCCTGCTATCATCTCTGTTGTTGATGCTTTGGTGGCTGAAAATGTGGATGCAAATGTGGATGTTCCTAGTTCTTCGAAAGTGCAAATATCTGGTGGAGTCAGGGATGATATGGAAGCAGTGTTGGTAGAGTTTGGTACTGTGGCCACAAGTCATGATGTGGATCCAATGTGTTCTATGATGGTGGTGGAGCCATGTGGTATGATGGCGACTGAGGAGTTAGTTGATAAGGTGGCAAAGGATGGGGCGTTAGATGATTTTACAGAAGATCAAATGATGGGGTCTTTAGCTGTTATGATTCCGGTTGATAGGGTGGAGTTTTAACATGATGGAGTGGTTGAAGATTATGCCTCTGAGCCCGATGATGAAAGGGTAGAGCATCTATGTAAAAATAAAGATTACCCTTCTGATGGGGGTTCTATAGTGGCTAAGAATGTTATTAAGGGGGGAATAACTCTCAAAAGCTCATCTCGGGTTCCTAGCAAGCCCGCTCGAATGAATTTATGATTTGTCAACCATTCTTTTGCAATATCCATGGGATTCGATCGTCACAGTGAAGACTGTGTAAGTTGGTGAGGAAGTTCCAGGTAAATTTTATTATGTTAGCTGAGCCTTTTGTTGATGAAAGTAATTTGGAAGTTTTGAAAAATTGTTTGAAGTTCAAATATGGATTTTCTAATCAAAGTGTTGGTGGGAAATTATGACTGTTATGGAAAGATGGTTTAAAAGTTTCGGTTAGTTAGTTCAATGCTCAGCATGTGTCTGTCTTGCTTAAGGTGGACTCACACTCTGTTGTGGTTTATGTGACTTATGCAAAATGTAATCGTATGGAGAGGCGAGATCTTTGGAGGCTGTTATAGTTGGATGTAGTGCAGATACTCCTTAGCTATGTCTTGGTGATTTCAATATTATTCTTGGGGATGATGAACGTAGTGGTGGTAGACCCCAGTCGAGAATTGCAATGGATGAGGTCAATGATTTTATTGAGGTTTGTGGCTTAACTGAAATGAAAGCAACGGGGACTAAATTTTCCTGGTGTAATGGGCAGAGAGGCTTGGCTAGAAGCTGGTTGAAACTGGATAGATGCCTGCTAAATCCTCTGGCTGTGGACTTGTTACCAGATGCTTTGTATAATTATTTGCCTCACTCGACTTGGGATCATTCTCCAATGTCCTTTGTATTAAAGATTCAAGCAAGTAGATATGGGCCTTCATCGTTTAAGTTCCAACAAATGTGGGTGTCTCATAAAAATTTTAGAGAGGTTATACAAGGCTCTTGGTAGGTTCCAGTTGCTGATGTGAGGCTTTTTTTACTAGCTGCTAAATTAAAAAAGTTGAAAATGGTATTAAAGGATTGGAATCGTAGAGTTTTTGGGCACACTAATACTAATATTAGTGATTTGGAACGACTTGAAGGTCAGTTGCAAGCTAGCTTTTCTGAAGAGGTTGAGACCGAATTATTAATTGCCAAGGAAGAGCTTGCGGTTTGGCTTCTCAGAGAGGAGACTCGGTTATCATAACAGACTAAAATTAGGTGGATGGAGAAGGGCGAGGCCTCCACTCAGTTTTTTAAAACATTTGCTTCTATTAATAAGCCGACTGTGCAAGAAATGCGACTTTGAGACAGTTCTTGTTTAAATTCCCCAGAGGCTATCCATGCTGGGACTGTGGATTTATTGAGTGACTTCCTAAAGGCAAGACCAAGGAGGGATCCCCCAGATTTATCTTTGTTTGTGCAGAATGTTGTTTTGGAAGAGGAAAACAATATTCTACTTCAACTCCCTTCAATCCAAGAGGTGAAAGAGGCTATGTTTTCTATTCCGACTGATAGTAGTCCAAGTCCAGATGGCTTTGGTTCTGGGTTCTATTGTTCGTGTTGGGATATTGTGGAGGCTGATGTGGTGGCAGCAGTTAGGGAGTTTTTTAGTGGCTCCCCTTTACCCAGATTCTATTCGGCTTCATATATTGTGTTACTTCCGAAAGTGCAAAGCCCAACTAGGTTTGACAAATTTCGACCCATCAATTTGTGTTCCGTGATCTATAAGGTCTTTTCCAAAATTTTGGTTCGTAGATTGTCGCCTATTTTAAATAAGATTATTTCCCCGGAACAGGAAGTTTTCTTACCTGGAAGAAGTATATTTGAGAATATTACTCTAACTCAAGAAATGATTCAGGTTTTGAATAAGCGGGTTTGTGGTGACAATGTTCTAGTTAAAGTGGATATGGCTAAGGCTTATGACAATATTGACTGGGATTTCTTATTACAAGTCATGTCTTCATTTGGTTTTGACCCTCAGGTTTATGAGTTGATTAGGCAATGTATCTCCACTCCATGGTTCTTTGCGGTTATGAATGGCACAATGAAATGCTTCTTCCCCAGTGGGCGTGGCCCTACAAGAAATAGGCTATATCGAGAGATTTTAAGATCCCTGCAAAAAAAATCGACGCAGACGGTCCTTATTTATTTGTTTGTTTCCAGCAATTACCATGAAAGTAAGGAGTTATTTGCTTATTTCATTCTTGTTTTCTTCTTAAAAGTAAGTTTCTTCCCCAATTATTCTATCCATTCAGGTTACAAGAGTTATAATGTTTTGAAGTAGGGAGTCACCTTTTTACTTGTTTTGTTTACTTCCATCATGCTTTGTGTGTTTATGAGGGTGTATTACTATTTTTTCCTTGGCCTTCTCAATCAATATTTATACTTCTTAATTTTGATTCCTTGGTTGCTAGTGCCGTTTTCCAGTGATGGTTTAGTCATGCAATTTATTGCACTTGATGAATATGTACAGGGTTGGGATTTGCCTCATTTTGGTGGTTGAAAACTTGAATCATTATCTTTCATGAACACAGCTTGTGATTTTCTTGGACCTTATATCTGTTACTTCTTGTAACTTCTTCAATATGTTGTGCATGTAAGTTTTACTAGGACAACATTATCTAAGAATCTAGGGTCATAAGTGATAAGTTATTTGCTTGCTTTGGTTGTTTTGTGCATTTTTTTTTTTCTGAAACACCTTTTCCGGTGAGTACAATTTGCCAGAAATAATTTTTTTTTTGCATAAATATATTTGCGGCGATATAATATCACCGCAAAACTCTTTTTTAGCGAAGCATACCCGCTGGAAATATATGATTGAAAATTGCGGGAAAAATATTTAGTTATTTGCAGGGTTTTTTTAACCTTTTGCGATGAAATATATCGCCGCAATTGACTTTTCTCAACAATTTGAATGGTAAACAGAAATGCCATTTCTGTCGATTTTTTGGAAAGTTGTGACAAAAAAAAATCGTTGGAAATAGTAGTTTTTGCGACAATTTTTTCTAATTGCTGAAATTCATCAAAAACGGCTCTTTGATTTCGTCAAACCTGCAACGATTTATAAATCACCGAAAAATGACCAAACGCAGCGATTATTATGGGTATTTGCGACGATTTTGAGCGCTGAAAAATGCCTGATTTCTTGTAGTGTGGTTTGAGGCAAGGGGATTCTTTATCTCCCTATCTGTTTATTATTGTGAAAGAAATGTTATCCAAATTGTTAAAGCATAAGTTTGGAATGGGATGATTGTTCCATTTTCTCATCCTTGGGGTGCTCCTCTTATATCTCATTTATTGTATGTTGATGACATTGTTGTATTTACTAACGGTGGGAAGTCCTCGTTTCATGTTATCAGGGATGTTTTTGCTCAATATGAAGATTGGTCTGGTGAGGTTGTGAGTAAAGAGAAGTCTTCTATTTTTTTTCCCTAAGTATTTTACGGGTGCTCAAAAAAGGAGTACTTTGAGAATTACTTCCTTATCCGATGGCTCCTTTCTAGCCAAGAACTTAGGCACCCCTTTGGTTTCAGGGAGGCTGAAACTGACTCATTTTGATGAGTTAATGCACCAGATGCGTGGCCAACTTGAAGGATGGAAAAAGAAGTTTGTATCGTTTGGTGCTCGCATTTTGTTGTTGAGGCATATTGTGGCAAGTATCCTAATTCATTTATTTTTCGTTCTGTTTGCTCCTAAGGCTATGGTGGCTAGCCTTAATCGGCTCATTAGTAATTTTTTCTGGGGCTCCTTTAATGGGAAGCCAAAAAGGAAGTGAGTTTCTTGGGATAGAGTGTGCAACCCGATTCTTGAAGGGGGCATGGGACTAAGGAAATTTGAAGATGTGCAGGTGTCGCTCTTTATAAAGCTTGCATGGAATTTATTAACTCAAAATTCAGTTTCAATCAATTTTTTTAAGGCGAAATATGTCAATGATAGACATGTTTCTTTGATTGATGCTAGTAAGAGCTCTTTATTCTGGAAGAGAATAGTAGCAGTGTTACCTAAGGTGTTGGGTAATTCCTTGTGGAAGTTAAGGGATGATCAAGTTTCCTTCTGGAGGGATGACTGGTTAAAATCTGGTGCTATTATCGACTCCTGTGAGATCTCGGAGCTTCCTTTTCTCACAATAAGAGAGTGTCAAAGTCGAAATGGGTGGGATGTGGAGCTTCTACGAAGACTGATGGGGGATTCTAAGCTTGAGGAAATTTTTCCATGTTCAGGTGAGTTTAAGGACGTGGTAGATATCCTGATTTCGAAGTCAAATTTGAATGGTAATTTCTCTTCGAAATCGGTTGAGGATTGTATTCATGTTAGGGCCCCAAAATCTGAATGGGCTCTTTGGATTTGGCACTTAGCGCTTCCAAAGAAATATTCGGTTACATTGTGGAAGGCTTTAAATTTTTGCCTTAGTGTAGATGCGTGTATTAAAGATTTGGGCATTCACGTGGTTTCTAAATGTGAATGTTGTGCACGGGATTGTATGGAAGATCAAATCATGTCTTGGCCATTGGTTCACTTGCAGCGGAAGTTTGGCGCAGAGCGTTTCTAAGTTTGGGGATGCCTCATGACTCATCTTGGCCTTGGAATGCTACTATGGAGCTTTGGATTAGACGGGGCCTCACACTCTTCTAAAAAAGGTACGTTTCTTGGTTTGGTTCAAATTATTTTAACCTGGTCCCTTTGGGTGTGGCGATGCAAGGCTCGTATGGAAGGGAAAAAAGTTTCTGTGTAGTCGTTGTGGGATGCAATTTGGGATTACGCTTGAGGGCTAGTAAAAAGTTAAAAGATGGTGATGATTAAATATTGGCTGCCTTTTCTATTCTGGTTAAAACTCCTTTATGTAAGCATGTTTGTTTGTTAAAGTGGAATAGACCGAATAGGGGATGGTTTAAATTGAATGTTGATGGGAGTTCGTTGGGAAATCAGGGTTGCATGGGGGCAGGTGGCCTTATTCGAGATGATCAGGGTTGTTTAAGGTTGGCTTTTGCTAAGAAGTTGACTCATGGCTCTAATAACGAAACGAAATTATTAACTCTTTATTATGGGCTGCAGCATTGTAAGGAGTTGGATTTGCATAGAATTGAGATTGAGCTTGATTCTTTACTTGCAGTAAATTGGTTGGAAAAATGTAGATGTGGCATTTGGTATCTTGAAGACTATTGGGATGAAATCCAAAAGATCTTGTCCAGTTTGCAAGTCATAGAGAAGGAAATTCAGATGCTGATTTTCTTGCTCGTGTGGCCTCGAATCATCAATCTAGTACGTGGATTAATTTTAATGATATTTCGTGGAAGCTTAAATGTATTTTAAGGTGGATAAATTAGGTCTCCCCTCTTTGAGATCATAATTTGGAAGGTTGTTTGTTGGCTTCAGGTGTGTTATTGGTTGTTCTTTTGGCTTGTTTCAAAATAAGGTTTGTGCTAAGAGTATAAGGATAATGTATTTAGTAACACTTGGGTTCGGGTTTTTTTTTTTTTTTTTTTCCATTCAAGTGTATTTTGGTCCACGGTATTCCTCCGCTAAAAATAAGAGTTGATTAATAAAATTGGGGTAGGGGCCACTATTGGACATGTGGTCCTGACTCTTCCTAAAAACCAAAAAAAAAAAAAAAGTCAAGTTCAATAGTAGCACTTCAGCTCCCATGATTTTCTAAACAAATGATGTATTTCTTAACCATGAGGAGTGGGGTGCTACAATATATGATCAAGTGTAAGGTCTCATTTGGTTACATATATTTCATAAGATAAGAAGTTTATAAATAGTATTGAGAAAATTTATGAATAGTAATGAAATAGTTTGAATTAAAATTTTTACGAAGTTTTGAGAAAATAAAGAGAAAATTTTGAATAAAATAATTATAATATTAAAAGAGAATTAGAATATAATTTTTCTTTTGAAATTTGAAAAAGTTGAATTATCTTTATATTTTGTTTAGAATTTTTGAAAAGTTGTACTCATTAGATGAAAAAACTGAAAATTTGAAAATAAAAAATATTTGAATTTGAATAGTAAGATGAGATGATATGAAATCCAACCATACCTACTCGTCTATAGACTATAACGATTGTTTTATGTTATAGGTCAAACATTAAATAAACCACACATAGTAAATTTATTTTATTGTGCTCACAAAAAACGAGGGATGTTAGGACCCTATGCATCATTTGAATATCTCATAATATATGTGAATAATGATAAAATAATTTGAGTTAATATGTTTTATTAAATTTAAAAAAAAATAATTTGAGTTAATATGTTTTATTAAATTTTGAAAAACAAAAGTGAAAAAGTGAATAAAAATATTATAAAGTTACAAAATTAAAAATATTTTATGTTTACAATTTACATATACGTCACTCATAACCATTGACTTCTACTTTTCGCTCTTTATTTCAACGAGTGGAGGAACTCCTCTGTGACAGTTAAATTCAATTTAGCGAGCTTTAAAAAAAATATTAAATGGATATTATCGCACAAAAAAGCTTAAACCTCCAATGATAACGACAGATAAGTTACACAATAAATGGAGGAAGAATATCGTAGAGTGCATAGCATAGGGATGGCGTGGAATGGAGTTTTGTTTACCTCTCAAGCGGAGGTCTACATCCAATGGTATGGCCTCAAAAGGACCACCACATCCAATTCCAAAGGCATGCGGAAGGGAATATTATTCAAGCAAAGTTAATAAAATTGCCTACTTTAGTACTTTGTGTATGTGCTAATAAGCCAAGTCAAAAAAAATTGCCTACTTTGTGCGAATCTATGCCATATTTTATTGTTGACATTTTCATGCCTTGTGCTACTTGCAATTCAGCTTATCCCCAAACCATCTCTCTCGGCGTGTATGTGCGCGCACTTCCCACCAACGTCAACTTCTGCCTTTCCGCCAAAAGGCATGAGCCGAGCCTCTCGTTTTATCTAATTACCCACACTTCTTAGCATCCATCACTTCACTTGGTTGTCACCAATCTTCATTTCCAAGTTTGTTTGTCTGGTTCTTCTTTAAAGCATCTTTCCAGCTATATAGCTTTCATCAGCAATGGCATACAGTAAGATCTTCTTATTTTGCAGACTCAATCTTTAGGTGCATGCCCTATAGATGGATACAGGGGAAAGGAAGAGAATGTCTCAGTACAGTCAAACCTGGTGGGGTGCTCTCTGAATACCAACTCTACTTATTTTGATCTCCAAGACCCAAAAAAAGGAGGTTCGATGTTTAGGCACAGAATGTTCTCTATGCATGGAAAGTGGTGACCAAGCCTGGCTTGCAGCCATAGAAAGAAAAAAAGAATGATCATTTGAATACATGTTAAATTTATTTATCACAACAATTTGATTGAAGAAAGTTGTAAATCAGAATCTAATGTCCTATTGGGGTCAATGTTACAAAGTAAGCGTTGGAAGATCTTACCTGTAACCTCTCTTCTTTTCTTGTTTCTTGTGTTGTATGAAAAATATCGTCTGAATATTTCTTGTATCAATGTAATTTGTTCAAGCTCATCCTGGTGCTCCTATACTTAGTAAAACTTGAACTTATGTGGACCAAGAAAAAATATATAGCCGCTTAGACACCGTAGGCAAAGAGATTGATATATGCACATGTATAAGGAAATCAAGCAGCCACCACAACATAACCCTGCCAAGCATCTCAACCTTCAGATTCAAAGCAATAATTGCAGTCGGCACAATGTGATCAGGTAGATGGTGGACACTGCACCAGTTCCTTTAGGAGAGTCACAACATCATCGGCTGATCCAAGGAGATAACGAGCATTTGATCTCTTTCGCCCAACAGCGCAAGAGAAGTAATTGTCACCTTTGAGATCAAGTACAGAAGAACCCTCACGCATTGACTTTCTATCTTGCATTATAGGCTGCAAAACAATCTCATTTCCATGACCGATTGCTCTCTTTTCTAAAGTAGACATTGAACGCTGTTTCTTGAGGCGAGATGACTTGGATACACTTTTACTGGCTGGAATCTTTGGCACAGATGTCCTGACAAGGTTGGCTAGCATGCCTCTTGCTGCAGGTGGCGATTCAGAAGGAAGCTCAGGCTCAAAAAATGTATAAACATCTTCGTCCTGAAGCAGAAAATTCAGATGTGATATTTTGGATTTGCATCTTATATTTTATTGCAAACACAAATATTTTTGTATCAGGTACCTCCATCCTAGAAATATCTTTACAATGTTACTATTACTATGAACAAGATTCAATAGAATAAGTCGGCCTTTAGCCACAAAGGATGGTTTACAAGAGACAACAGTTTATAAAAATGCATATGCTCGGATTAACAGCTACGTATTATGAATTTACAATGCTATAAACAACCAAGGAATCATGATTAACCTTATGAATATAGGAACCCCAACAGGTTATGAGAGTTATAGCTACTGGGAATAAAAGGATCTGTCAACTTTCTCCCAAGTAAGCCAGATATCAATTTAATAGTACACCATTATGGGTAAATGTATTGCACAAGCTGCAGATGCTTCAAGGCTTACTGTGACCCAGAAAGAAACTCATTTATAATTCCTCGTCAGTCATCACCAGAGGAAGAGAAGATAACTCTATCAATTGACTAGTGTAAAATGGCACAGAATTCTGTGATGTTACTAAAATATCAAAAATATAATTGTCTAACAAATTTAGCTTCCATGTCAACTAAATTACATCACTAACTCGCCCAAATTCATCTGAAATTCTACAAAACCAAATAGAAGCATCATACATCCAGTCAATCTGAATCATATTGGTATTTAAATGCTCTAACTAATATACTATAATAATGTTAGTTAAAAATACTGAAAATATAAGCCATATTACACATTATCTAAATGCTTATTGAACCCATGACATCACCCTCCAGACCATGCTTATGAGGAGATTCTATTTTGTTAAAAAACAAATTGGCTTTGCTAGAATGCACTTTGTACCCATTACATCATTTAAGAAAAAGTTTTACTTCATCTTTAAAACTGACACTCATTGTGAAACCACAGCTATGCAGCCCAAGTTGGGACAAAATAAAAACAAAAATGATCTGGTTACTAGCATATTTCAGACTTCTTTTGATATATAACACATTGTAATACAAGTAACTCCAACTGGAATGAAGGTCCAGCAAAATACAATTACTCTTCTCCAAATAAATATATTCCAATAAAACAATATTTTGCAGTGACAGGAAAGCTGCTCGAGTTAATATCAACAAACCTTTGTTAGAAAGTCCCCAACACACAGGACATAATCAATGGGTGACTTCATGCCTTTATATCGAACTATTTCTCCTAAGATACGATCAATAGCTGCACCCTGTATGCATATGGAATATTATGATTAACCTGTAATAGCATAGACATGGAACATTCATGAAAGACCAGCATATCGAAATGCATGTACCTTCGTAACACCAACTGCTCGGACCTCAACAGACCGGCTGCCTTGGACAACATCAACTGATGCATTAGAGATGGGACCTGTCCAAAGATGCTGCAGCATATCCCTTGCTTGAATCCTTCCGAACTCAACGTCTAATGTGTTTTAGTTACACATACAAAGATTGATCAATGGATGAACAAAACAATACAGCATAATTTAAAACAACTTAAAAAATAAATAAACTAATTGAAGAAGAAGAAAACATAATTATATTGTCTGGTACCTGAGTACTTGTAGTTCCATACAAGGGAAGTTTCTCGAAGCTCAAAATGAGATCGAGGTGTTCTTTCAGTAAAATACTCAAAAACATGCTGATAACATACACAATCATCAGAAGTCATAGGTTTAAAGCTAAAAATATCTCATTTAATATTCTAAATAAAAAAAACAAAAGAAAAAATGTAATTAATCTACGAACCTTTACACTCTCAACCCAATCCATGTATAAATTTTCAGGCATTGTTGTCATCCATTCTCCCATCGTAGGACGCAAAAATATACCATTTTCTGCTGCCAACCACATGTTGTATTCATTGAAGTTCTACACAAGAAGTTATTAGTCCATAACCATAATTTTGAAGAGAAAAATAGTGTAATTGGGGAAAAATGCCATACATCATCCAAGACAGTTCTGTCACTTCCACTAAGGACAACAATTGTTGTCTTTGGGTCCTCACAAAGCTTCTTTAAAGGCTCCTTTATATCTGGGTGCAGTTTAAGCTCAATTTCTTTTAATTGACCATTTCTCCCAAGAGCATCCACTGATTCAGTTAAGGTAGAATTGAATCCCTGAGATGAGGAAATAACAGTGATTAGGATCTGCCTATTATATCTAATACAGAATAATAGATTGTACACTGTAGTCACTGTAGTGGAGTGAAAAATGCAGAGCACGGTTACTAAACACAAACAGATTGTACACTGAAAAGGTTACCAAGTACATTAGGGCATTAACACAGGAAGAGGACCACATAAATGTGCCATCCTCCCTTTTCCCTCTTTGAAGAACCAAGCACCATCGATCCTGTTTAGTAACTGGTTTTAAAATGATTAAAAAAAAGCTGGTTTCTTAATTAAATAGGTATTTGGGTAACAAAGTTTATTAAAACACATTTAGAAACCCAAAACAATACAGTAGCAAATGTTTTCAGAAACAGAAAACAAACACCTCTGAAAGCACGGAGGAAACAAGCAGAGAACAATAAGCACACAGTAACTAACCCAGGCTTCGAATCCTCCTGACTCAGCTATTTCCATATTTTTCTTATTTTATCCTTCCTTCCAAAGCACCTCACTTCTTCTTTCTTATTCATCTCTTCTCATTGCCGCCCCAAGCTCTTCCTACTCATTCCTCCTTCCTCTTATGTCTCTAGCTCTCTAGAAACTCCATTATCTCTTACCAATTGATCTCAAACCCACACTGTCTGAACCTCTTTTCACCTAGGGTCTCCCGAACAATACAACCCTAGGCTCTATCGATGCTGTGGTATTGTCTCTCACTACAAAAGCACCAACACTTGGCTCAAAAACCCCACTCTAACCCTTCACATAGCAACAACAAGAGCAGCTTAGATGGGCAGTACTCAGAAACCCATCTCTAGCTCTACATGAAAGGCACGCCCGATCAATTTCCCTTTCTGTGTACTCAAATTCCCACCCACGCAGTTTACAGGTCCTTTTAGTTCCCTCACCCAATCGCAGAAGCCCAGTATGCTCTTCTGTTGGGATAGAAGCAAGAAGACTAATCTTCCATAGTGTAGCCTAATGGTCAAAGGGTGGGCTTGGAATGAGCCTTAGACTCAGACATCCTAGGTTTAATTCCGCACTAGGAGTTCCCCTAGCTTACCTCACACATGGTTCTAGTGGGTCGTTTATCTGAATTTACTCTCCAAAGGTTGATCCGAAGAGCCCTGCATAAGTGTGGTTCCACATCATAAAAAAGAGAAGAAGACTGGAAGCCTGTAATGATAGGAATGGCGAATTAGAAACTCATCCTTCAAAGGTTTGGTGTACATTTGTCAGTGACCTTGACCTTAAGTCAGGGAAAGTGAGAAAAACACTGCTGCTCTATGAGCTACACAAGGCTGATTGCAACACCTCCTTGGGGACAAAAGGGTGCCAGTCCCCTGTGATCCATGGAAGTGTGTACTTATTTTGTCAAAGGAAACAAGCATGTTAGGTGCTCAACCCATTGATGTTGCCATGAATCCAAATCACTAACACTTGACGGATATGGGAGAGTTATTTGGAGATCTTACCAGATTCACTGACCAGTTGAGCAATTGATTGCCTTACTATCTCTAGATCGCATATCTTGTATGTAATGACTGTAATGACCCAGTTCTTGGAAGATCCTATGGTCCCACATTGAGATGTTACTCCAATTGTTGGCTATATTAAGATGCCTCTTTGTCTCAGATATCGGTATGGATCGAGTGGGCACAAGTAAAAGGCAATATAGATGTCAATTGTAGAGGTTTTTCAGATAGCTAATCTACTACTGGATATTGTAACTTTCTAGATTGGTTTCTTGCTTCAACACTTACTCCATTATCTTATGATAATAAAGTTTTTTTTTTTTTTTTGGCATATTTTATCAATTCACCAAACATATTGATTTTGATGGTTACTTTGTTCAAGGGTTCTGATATATATGCCCTCCAACTTGAAGTGGGGTGTTAAGGAAGCAATATGCTTGTAATAAATGATAAAAGGCACCAATATAATGAAGTATACAACACAAGGGTCTACTAGTCAATTGTGTTGCTTGTCTGTACTATACATGATAGAATATTGAGATGGAGTACGCATGTTTTTCTCTCATTAACAGTTTTTAATCAGGGCTTACCAAACATAAGAGAACAAAGAATAGTGTGTGCGTGTGTGTATTCTTTTTTGTTTTTTGCTAAATATATATATATATAAATATTCACGGTTCACCTATG
Organism: Pterocarya stenoptera; assembly: GCA_003123785.1. Lineage (NCBI taxonomy): Eukaryota > Viridiplantae > Streptophyta > Magnoliopsida > Fagales > Juglandaceae > Pterocarya > Pterocarya stenoptera. The sequence continues at coordinate 585,073 of QEOT01001865.1, forward strand.
CAAATTATGTACATATAAATGTGTACACACACATCTATCTATACACATAAAAAAGAGGTATTCCTGATTATATACCAAGGAAACCAGTACAAGCATGGTGTTTAGATCTTTCTATAAGTGATTCAATAAATCTTCAAAAATTGATAGTTAAGTTACTATTCAAAGCACAAGAGCACATAAGCTTGAAACATCAAACTTATACAATGAAAAAACAAATAAAATAAGCTTACTAGTATTAGCAATCTATTATTGGATTTTGAGTAACAATCTACTGCATCTTTCACTGGAAGTAATGGTGGAACCTGTCTTGTCCTAAGTTGAGCTTCGACAATGGTATCATTGAGTTCACTGCATAGCAGGAGAGTTTCAGAATAAAGATAAAGTGCGAAAGAAAATTTAAGGAAGAAAGAAAACAAAGGTGCACATAGTATGTAGAAAGTTCTATTCTCACGAATAACAAAATAGGAAGCAACCCATAAATCCATGTTAATCCTCATCTTCATATACAACCTTTGAACTTACAGACAATACAATATCTTTTTTATGGGTAAAAAATATAATAGATGGCCCAACATTACATACAATACAATATTAGAACGCTCGTGAACCAACCACCAATATGTGCTTTGAAAGGGCATTTCTTTCAATCGCTCCTGTTTTTCTTTTAAGTTTCCCTCCCCCCTTCTCTAGCTACTTCCAAATCATTTCACTTTCAGCCAATATTAATACAAGTTATTGTGGAAAAAGTAATTACCCACACTTCATCTTTATTCTAATTCTATCGCATAGTTGTGAGGCTATGTAAAGAACAGCATCCTCTTTCCTACATCCATGTGACTTCGTCCTAAACCGAGATTGCACGAGGCAGATCCTAACAACTTCGTTCACCATATTGGTGAGAAATTAACATTTGAAAACCATAGTGCACACCTTCTCATCAACAAAGGGCCATAGAAGGGGAAAAATTCTTTTTTTTTTGTAACTAATCCTGTAAGACCTCAGTTGCAGCAAAAGGCGATCTAAATTACTGCCAAAGATACAAATTCATAAAATGGGCCAGTGTTAGTCCATGCAATAAGAGTAAATTGCAGCACTATGATATGATCAGCACCTTACAAAGGTTGCAGCCCATTCTTGAGATGTGTGAGTTGTCACATGCTTAAAGTTATGCTGATGCCTTTTTTCTCTTTCATCTGCTGGCATATCTAAAGCATAACTAATGGAAGAAGCAACTTCAGTGATGTTCCATGGGTTTACCAAAATAGCCCCAGCTCCAAGAGACTGTGCTGCACCTGCAAACTAGGAAACAAAAAAGTACGATTTGAACACAACTCAGTTCAGGAATATCTCTTACCCAAACTAGTGAATTTGATAATTTGCATTTGACAAATCAAATGCAACAGTGCTCTTTTTCTTTTTCCATCATATCCAGAAAGTCCTCAAATAAGTGAAATATCATTCCCCAAATCACATCTTGCATACTCCAAAGGGACTAATCAATGGTACAATTGTCAAATGTACCAATAAGTGCACAGGGCTGTGTCATAATAATGTTTCATCCTATTTATGGTACTGCACCCCAAATCACATCTTGTTCTTTCCAATTGTACCATACTCCAAAAAGACTAGTCAGCGGTACAATTGGAAAGAGCAAGAACTTCTCCCTCTCAAGCAATGTGGGATCCTATCCACCACCTATACTCATTATCAGTATGGAGTATCACAATATCACCCCCTTATATTCCTGATGTGCTCGTTGGGCCATTCCATCTTAGGTGGCATGTCTCAAGTTCCACACTTCTGGTTGTGATAAGCTTTAATACCATTTGTAATACACTAAGGGAGGAACTTCTTCTTCCCAATAATGTGGGATCCCATATACCAACTACACTCATCATTAGTATAGGGTATCACACATACAATATCATGAATCTTCCATGTGTAAAATGAAAAAAATTAAAAGAAAAAGATAAAAAGAAAGAAAATTCCAATAAGGGGCAGAAAACAAGAAGTAAAAAACAAACCCTTAAAATGAACATCCCTGACTCCACACTTCACATTTAAATTAAATATGCCACTTTGGGGTACAATTATGATGAGGACATTGAGGAGTCTCGACCACATGTGAGGAGTAGTATTAGAAGTTTAATTGAAAGCTTAAATTCATCTCTTACCATAAGCTTAAAGTTTTGGGACAATTGCTGATTTAACAAAACCAAATAAGTAAAAAGCTTTAATTACCTCACTTAGAATGAGAACTCCTTTCTTGGAAGCTTGGCACGCAACAAACTCGTAGCTGACAAGGTTCATTCCATCCCTTAAAGATGTTACAAGTGCTACATCTAAACAGGAAAGAGTCACGAAACTCCATGAGCATTGCCTTTCATTACAAAAGTGCAGAAGAAATGATACGTTAATTTCATTTCCCTATTGATGGATCACATGCTGGGATTTCAGTTCACAAACATGCTTGAATGTTTGTCAACATGTAACAAAGGTTGTTAATGTACCACAAAGAACTAAGATATTTGTTGCCAATTTCTATAAAAATGATTGATTTATTAGGGACGAGAGAGAGAACATTCTACTCCAAACTGGAAGGCAGGGTACATTTAAAAGATGTTAAGTAACAAGAACAAAAATACAATAAAGAACATAGGCATAAGCTAACCAGGAGAATTGATTCTTCATTTAACTAGCATGACAGTACATTTTTGTGGTAAATAACTGGTGTGTTCAATATATTGATTGGCATTTTTTGTGTTTGATTTGTTTCCTTTTACTATTTCAACAATTAAGCCATCTTAAATTTGTGGTACAGGAGCCCCTAATTTTCACCACAATTGACGGTACTTAAGGCAAATCATCAAGCAACAAAGACAATAATGATTATGAAGATTATCATTACAGCACAAAAATGAGTACCAGTAACAGCATAGAGTGCGCATAATGCATGAAAGTCAAGAGATCGATCCTGCAAGAATAGAATGCCTTATATATCTTCAGATTATCAGTCAACAAGAATAGTTGCAGGAGAAAAATGCATAGTAATAGCATAGCTAAAATATTTATTGCGGTGTAAATAATAAAAAGAAAAATAAAATTGAAGCAAGAAAGAGCTTAAATGCGATAATAGTTACCTAATTTTCTGCTTCTGCATAGTCTATACATGGCCAAAGAATGCACGACTATGAAAAAGTACATCTCTTTTATAATTTTAAATTTACCTTTACAATTAAAAATAAGATGGAAGAACACATTTTTGCTAGAGAAAAAACTGATATTTTATTGGTTAAGATTGACATGGTTGACAAACAAGGATGGCATTCAATGGTTAATCTTTATTCCTTGAGTTTTTATTTTTAATTAAAAAGCTTGAGTTCCTTGCACAAGAAACCGTACATCAAATGCCATTTAGACATAACTTTAACCCTTTTACTATAAACATCCCGAACTCTTGCCCAAGCTCATCTAGTCATGGGGCGGAAGTTTTCTTGATTAACCATAATTAGAGCACTTTATTGGTGTGAACTAGTGTGAGAGTATACGGAGCATGAACATGTCCTGATAGTTCTTTATTGGCATGAACTAGTGCGAAAGTATACAGAATATACAAGATAAGAAAGTTTTGAGTTGTCTTTTAAATAAATAAACTCATTCGCCACTTCCTAGAATTTTTTGGGATAAAGGATAATCCATCAGAGCCTCAGAGTGCGAGATTGTGTTCAAATCCCAAGACCTCCCAAATTGTGACAAATTTTCACATGCAAATCCCACATAGGTGGAATGTTGGAGGAGAAAATGGATTAATCAGTTACTATTCGCATAACCAAGGTGTTCCTTAAGCACATGGATGTATATCTATACTCCCAGCCCATATGTCCACATGCATGAGTGCACACCCTGAGAAGCATGTCTGTTCTGTGATACAATACGGAATCAAAACTATGGAATTATCATCTTAAAAAGGAAGTTATTGTTTAGTCTCTATATGTAATTTTGTAATGTTTGATAGAAGCAAAAGTTGAAAAGGTAAACAAACCAGATGATGTATTGGAACTGCAGTTAGAGTTCCAAATCTTCCATTAATGCGTCCAACAATCTCATGAACCTGGCTTGTAAGCTTTTGATCTATCAAAGTAACAAGAAAAATGTATTGATAATGGTTTCTCCATGATGATACCATAACAATCATAATTAAATTAATGTTACTTTTATTAAATAACCATGCCATGGCATATTCATGACACTAATTCTAAGGCAAGGCTAACCATGAAAAAATGAATAGTGATGGTTAGGAACATTTTAAAGCATTCATCCAAGAAAAACTCATGTTACTACAATATAATTTTCTGCAATGAATATTAATCGAGCCACTCAGAGCATGTAAGCTGAGCAAAGTTTTACATGAAAGAAGGGGTGGCAAATACAAAGAAGGATTGTAGACTCTTAATAAAGATATTTTGAATTTGATACAAGCATTAAGTACCTTTTCTTTTGCTATACAAGATAGGCGATTGGACTCAGAGGTGATCAAACTTAGCTTCAGATAAAGCTGGACTTTGTTTGAAATCCTCCATGCGTAGAAAGATATATGGTAGAGGTATAGAGGGTTGCATAATTAAAATATATTCAGGTAGACAACCATGAGTAATTAAAGTTAGGGCTCTCTTAAGTTGAATAGAAATGAGTACACAAGTAACCAACCCCAAGTATCTAAAAACTAAGGCTGTGAATGGAATGGAGTGGAAAAGCATGGTTTATTTAACCAACATCAAGTATTTCAAATAAAGGTCATGTTAGGTCGAGAAAACATGTAGATGTGTACTTATAAATACAGGAGTAATGACCACTAGCAATGTAACTTGATGGAGATACGTTAATGGCGTAATAGTTTTCTTAGTGTTAGTATGATGGGATTCAAAAGAGAGATTGTGATAGAGTCAAAACTCATCATACTATGTGAAAGAAGGTGTTTTGTTACGTATCACACAGAGAGGGTGGAAAGGAGAGAGTACTTTACTGTTGGGTCCAAAGATAGTGCAATGGCTTGGAGGAGCAATGGAGGAATGCTTGAGTGGGGCAAAGAAGGATTTTTATACGGCAAATAGGGAAGGATATCGCAGTTTTATAGCACAGAAGCGCTCAAATAGTCGAGGGCGCTATATGGTGGTGGCAAAGTATTGCGAGGGAGGAAGAATAAGTTTTTTGTTGGTACCTGAAGGTGAATGGGGGAGGGGATGGAGGAGACTGAGGGAGGCTTTGTTGGATTATACGCTAAAAGGGAGAAACAGGGGTGGGTTGCATGGAGGAACTCGCTCATATAGGGAAGCCCTTGTGCAGGCGGCGCCACTCCATGAACAAGGAGGTGGAGATGGTGGCATCAAGCCCCTCTGGTTGTAAGTAATGTGGGCTATGGCAGGGAGGTTGTCAACAAGGATGAAGGGGACGTGAGGCATGCTCTGATGGACATGCAAGGTCAATTGAGGCAGCTCCAGAAGAAAATGGATGAGGTGCTAAGGAGTGTTGGGACTAAAAGGGAAAATGAAGGGGGAGAGTATAAGGGAAAGGGGCCGTTAGTCTTTGAAAGGCCTTCTGAGGCCCACGGGAAGAGTCAGAAGCAGTCCATGGGTAATTCATCAGGCTCAAGGGATGGGCCTCAGCCCAGGGGTAACCCATCATCCTATGGGCCTCAGCCCAAAACCCAATACCGAAGGAAGGTTTTCCATGGGGCTCCTTCTAGCTGCAGGAGAGGTGCTCGCCCACTAGCCACCAAGTCACGACGTATGCCGTCGGTGGAGGTACAGCTGACAATGACACAAAAGATGCCGACGATGTCGGTGGTGGTCTCCAATGAAAGCTAGCAGGTGTTGAATGTGCAGAAAATGACCTGCGAGCCCATAATGGTTTCCCTGACACCATCGGGTGGTGCTAGTCTGAAGATGCCAATGACGACAGTGGTGGTCTCCAATGAAGGCCAGCAGGTGTTGAAGGTGCAGAAAATGACCGGCGAGCCCATAATGGCTTCCTCGACACTGTTGGAGGGGCAAAAAAAACCGATATGCACAATGGGTGAGGTCCCATTTCTGCAAACTCACCTACACAGTTTTTTGATGACTCTGAGATGGATGAAGAGGATGGGTTGGGCTATGATGGCTTGTCACACCCGAATAGTGAGCAAGCCACTATTCCTGATGAAGAACATTCTCGGAGTCTTGCCCAGGTACTAAGTGGACAGCTTGGGCTAGAGGATATTTCGTTGGTGGAGGAGACCCAAGGTATGCCAACGGACTACAGGGGGGGTGATCCAATTCCCCTAAGCTACATGCTGCCAGTTCATTATAATGTCTCAGATTGGGTATTTCATAAGGTAAAAGAGGTACAAAAATGCATGGGGTTGGAGTGTGAAGGCTATGAGGATCAATTTATGGCTTTGCTTATAGCCATTGAAGTGAGGCACCAAAGTCACAGAAAAGCTGGATAAAAAAAACAGCATGAGCTGAAAAGATTGACTTGGTCTATGAACTCTGAGGGCAGCTCCAGTAGGGGCAGGTCAAAAGGGAAGCAGCTGGCCTTCTCTCAATGAAACCCAAAATAGTATCATGGAATGTTCGCGGACTCAATGAGGCTAATAAGCGTCTTCAAGTAAGAAATTTGCTTCGTGAGTATAAAGCGGACATTGTTTATTTATAAGAGACTAAGATTAAAACGATTGATGGGAAAATTGTGTGAAGTTTATGGAGTTGTGTTCACGTGGACTGGGTGTATATGGCCTTTATTAGGGCTTTAGGAGGTGTCTTGCTGATGTGGGATAGGCGGGTGGTGGAATAGAGGATTTTATAGGGTTATACTCGGTGGCATGCTCCTTCAAGAGTGTATCATATAACTTTTTGTAGGCTTTTGCAGGTATCTATGGTCCAAACTTAGACAACAACAGAAGATTATTGTGGGAAGAATTAGCTAGATTTAATGTTACAAGATTTCCAAGCAAGTGTTCGGGGAATAGAAAAGTGAGGCCAACAATGAAAGAGTTCTCGGAGTGCATCTTTGATTTGAACTTGGTGTATTTGCCTCTTGCAAGGGGATCAGCCACGTGATCTAATAATCAGACTTGGTCTCATTTGGATCATTTCTTTATATCACCGGAATGGGAAAGTCAATTTCCGGATGTATGGCAAAAGCGAATGCCTCGTCTTTGCCCGAATCATTGGCCTATCATGCTTGATTGTGGTGGTCTCCGAAGAAGACGACAGTATTTCAAATTTGAAAAAATGTAACTGAAATTAGAAGGCTTTGTAGAGAGGGTGAGACTGGTGGTCCTCGTATCAGTTTCAGGGTACCCCTATCTTCATCCTAGCGGGTAAATTGAAAGCGCTAAAAAAATATCTGAAGCTTTGGAATATGCAGTCTTTTGGAGACATAAGAGAGCGCAAAAAAAGCAAGGTGATGGAGATTCAGGAGTTCGAGAGATTAGAAGAGACTCGGCCTCTTACACAGGACGAGCTAGCACAAATGACAATGTTGGCTGCAGACCTTGAAAGGATTATATTATTAGAAGAGACGTCATAGTGTCAAAAATCGAGAGCCTTGTGGTTGAGGGAAGGAGATCGAAGTACCAAGTTCTTCTATAGAATTGCGAACTCCTATCGGAGAAAAAACAACATTGAGATGCTGAAAATTGACAGTGTTGAGTGTAAGAAAGAACAGGTTATCCACTATCATGTAGTAGATTTCTTTAAGCAGCTTCTAACCGAGCAGGAGGGATGGCGACCTACCTTGATGGTCTTGCTTTTGACGCCAATGAGCCAAACGATATATCTTAGATGGAGAGGGCCTTTGAGGAGGTGGAGGTTTACGATGTAGTGAGGAAAATGGTTAAAGACAAGGCACCGGGGCCTGATGGTTTCTGTATGGGCCTCTTTCAAACTTGTTGGGAAGTGATACAAAAAGATCTTATGCGGGTGTTTTAGGAGCTCTCGGTCGGAAAATTTGAGAAAATTCTTAACATCACATTTCTTGCATTGATACCAAAGAAGGTGGGGGCTATGGAGGTTAAGGAGTTTCGGCCCATAGGCTTAGTAAATGGAGTAGATAAGATAATTTCCAAAGTGCTGGTGAACCGTCTAAGTGAGGTTTTGGGGAAGATCATTACAAAACCCCCAAAATGCTTTTGTAAAAGGGAGACAGATTCTTGATGCGGTTCTTATTGCCAATGAATGTCTGGATAGTAGATTGAAGGCTGGCACAATAAGGATCATTTGCAAGCTAGACATGGAGAAGGTGTATGATCACGCTAACTGGGATTTCTTTCTCTACCTTCTTGGGAGGTGTGGTTTTGGGGAGAAGTGACGGTCGTGGAATCGTTGGTGCATATCAACAGTGAAAGTCTCAATGTTAATAATGGCAATCCAACTGATTTTTTTCCTAGCACACGAGGTCTAAGACAAGAAGATTCGTTGTCGCCTTTGCTGTTTGTTTTTGGGCGCTTAGTAGGATGACCTCGGCATTGGTTAATAATGGGTTCATGGATGGCTTTCCGATCAGAACCCCGGAGAGGGGAATCATTAACATATCTCATTTGTTGTTTGCAGATGATACACTCATCTTTTGTGAGGCTGATCAAAATCAGATTTGAGCATTGAAGGCCCTGCTCCTTTGTTTTGAAGCAGCATCCGGGTTGAAAGTGAACTTCGACAAATCAAAGATGGTGCCTGTTGGAGGTGTTCGCAATCTACGACAGCTGGCCAACACGTTGGGGCGTAAGATAACCTCACTTCCTATGACTTACCTGGGCCTTTTGTTGGAGGCTCCTTCAAGAGCGTCTTCTTTATGGGACACAATAGTTGAGAAAGTAGAGCGGAGACTGGCGGGATGGAAAATAATGTATTTGTCTAAAGGTGGTAGCAGTACGTTGATTAAAAGTACTTTATCTAACCTACCAACTTACTTTTTATCCTTGTTCCCCATACCTGCAAGTGTGGAGGTTTGAATTGAGAAACTCCAATGTGATTTCTTGTGGAGTAGAGTGGGGGAGGAGTTCAAGTTTCACCCAGTCAAGTGGGAGAAGATATTCCACCCCATTTCTAATGGTTGTTTGGGCATTAGAAGTATGGGGATCTTTAATCAGGTGTTACTTGGCAAATAGCTGTGGAGATATCATAAGGAACCAGAAGCCCAATGGAAATTGGTGATTAAGAGCAAATATGGAGGTTTATGGGGGGGGATGGTGCACTAAAGAAGTAAGGGGGGCATATGAAGTAGGTTTGTGGAAACACATTCGAAGAGGATGGGAGGTCTTGACTCGACACACTAGACTTCATTTGGGTGAGGGCTCCAGGATTAAATTCTGGAGAGATATTTGGTGCGGTAATAGTACTCTACAAGGGATATTCCCTTCACTGTTCAATATTGCTAGTGCTAAAGATATATCAGTGGTGGAAGTCATGGAGATATCCGGGGGGCAGATCCATTGGAACATCATTTTTAGTAGGGCGGCACAAGATTGGAAAATGAGCAGTTTTGAAGATTTTTACGACCTTTTGTACTCCATAAAACCAAGCATACAACAGGAAGACTTAATGTGGTGGAAACCTGATGGTAAAGGGGTATTCTCGGTTCGCTCTTTTTATACGACTCTCACATAAGAACCCAAAACTCAGTTTCCGTGGAGAAGGCTTTGGAGATATAAGGTGCCTCCCAAATCAGCTTTTTTTGTGTGGACAGCCTCGTTAGGGAAGATTCTCACAACCGACAACTTGAAGGAACGAAGGGTAATCATCGCAATTCTATGGAAGAACTTCTTTTTAACCGGTACGGCAGCCTTGACCGGTACGGCATCCGGTACTTCTTTTTAACAAGTTTTAGTCTTATTATATATCAATAGACTGATAGTTGTGTCCCAAAGTCATTTGACGTCAGACCTGAGCAGTTTTTTTGTCAATCATGTCACTAAACTCACTTCCCCTCTCTCACATTAGAGTGAAGACCGGGATGAGTTAACAAAAACCTTTCAGGATACAACACAATTCTTTTGTAGAGTGCACTTAAAGTTCACAGACTATGTCCTATAGTTACTACATTTTCAAGTGGTGCTTATCGACATTCGTGCCCAAACACCTAAACAGATGCAGCTTTACATGGACTTTCAAATCATTTGGACATGCTACTTGTATGGTGCATATTCAAAGATCTACTTTTAAGTCAATTACATTATTTGCCCTTTTTGCATTTTTTTTCCGAACTCTGGTAATTTCTATAGAGTAGAAACAGTATGAGATGACAAATTGCAACATGAAGAAAAATGGAAACGCCATTGATGTTAAAGATTGTGATGATAGAGTGAAAAGTTCGATAATAAAATCACACGAAAATACAACAGGCAGAGGATTTAAATCATTTTTTTACCAAGTAAAACTACTTAATTATAGTGATAACAACTAAACAGCATACATCAAATTGAAGTTAATTTACTTATCTATTTTTCATATTGTGATTATCAATACACAGAATTTGGGATATTTTACAATAGGCTATTATGAGAAATAACAGCATCTTTTCATAAGAAGTATTTTGATATTTTTGAGAAATATTTAGGTGTGTTTGTGAAAGTGGTGGGACAAACTGAAATGATGTTACAAAAAAACTGTGATTTTGGTGTTGGTGGAAGTGATGAGGTCTGCTTAAATACAAGTCTCATGGAACTTTAGGTACCTAAATCAACACTTTAACAATGATCCATCCACCAACCTTAATTCCTACTGTGTATTTATGACTAAAATAGAGCAGACAACATTCAAGTTATATGAATTTAAATGCAGGGAACATGTAAAGAAGGAAAATACACTCTGGAACATCTGTCCTTGTTGGCACTGCGATCTGCAACAAAACTACTCGATCACGCCAGTGTGGATTTTCTTCAAGAAACTTTTCAAAAGCCAAAATCTTTTGGGGAATTCCTTTAATCATATCAAGACGATCAACCCCCAACATTACCTATCCATCAAAGAACAACAACAAGAAGAGATAACAAACTGATTGCAGTAAGTCTATCAAACAAGACTGAAAATTCAGGAATGAGGACCCGGACTCAAATTTAAGCAAGAACAAAACCGCTATGACCATGAGTATCACAACCAACAGCAAATGTGACCACCCAGAACAATGGTCAAATAGTAACAACATTATGGTGCCTAGACCTATTGAAGAACAGAGTAATTTTAATATTTGGAGTCTTCAATCTAAATATAAAATATAGAATATTCCCATATAAAACAAGATCTAGAGAATCAAAAAGGTATCTTGTGGTGAAGACTTAATAGTTTTTTATCACAAGAAAGGAAGACAAATTCTTAGCTTGAATAGTCAAAAATCAAACTTTTTATCTAATGCCTTCAGTATGATTTGTTAATGAGGAAAAAAAAAAAGTTAAAAAGGATATTAAAACAGCAAAATTGCTGTGTAATAAAGGCAGAACTTTACAATTATTTTCATAAAACGTATATACAAGAGTTTAGACATACTGAATCACTTCTAATTGCACTTTACTCGCTCATTAAAAAAAATTGCACCTTACTCAAAAATAAATAAGATAAGTGATATGATGCTTCAAAAAATTGAAATAATTGCTCTTGCCTTTCGGCCAGCAAATCTTTGTTTCAGTTCTTTCATGTGATCCTTAACTTGAGGCAGTTCGAGAGCTCGAATAAATCGTTCAGAATCTATCCCAATAGGAAACTGTTGTCAAGAAGACAAAAACTTAGGCATGATAAGGAATAATTCAAGAGGATTTGATACAGATAATCATATTTGATGCTGAAAAAGCTATGGAATATGAAGAATGAAACACAGATTTTGCAGGACACATAAAACAAAGAAAGAGAATGTTCAGCTAATATGTACCGCAGCTACACGTGTAAGCTTTCCTTGATCCTCTACTCCTTCAGGTGTACCCTCAAGCCCAAGAATGCGAGTGCAGGCACTTACAAAATGCCTTGCATAATCATACGTGTGGAAACTGGAAGGTAAAAGATTCATCAATTAAAGCATTATCGGACCTTAGAACTTGAGATAAAACTCTCTAACCAAATAATTGATTTCACGATGAAATAGCAAAGGGCATTTAGATTGTAATATGTAATTACCACATAACATATAACTGATATAGGTATCACAAAAAACAGATAGTAATAACTCTAGCCACAGGTCACATCAGAAGTTGGTTTTATTTTTCTAAAAACTTAGGAACTAAGAAAGGTTGCCTGTAGCGTAATTTTAGATTACAGTATCTGATGATACAACATGCTATGTAATTATCTGCATGCTTGGGGAGAAATGGTCCCAAATACTCTAACCCCTAGAGAAATATAGAAAAACACATTAACATATATTAATTTATCTATATGAGCACAGATGGTGTATTCTTTGACATTTGAATTTGATATAAAGGGCTAGAAATGCTTGTTACCCTGATATTTTTACTTAACATAAAAGGGAGAAATTGTATTTTCCATTTCCGGGTGCAACCGCAGGATGAGAGAAAGCTCTTTCTTTTGCCTCTCACTTGTGACTTGCCAGAATCCTAGATTCCCAACATTCTTAACTTCTAGGGTAAATTCCATTGTATTCAATGCTTCTTAGGGATATGTTTAACAATTCCCAACTCCACAACTAGAATCATCGTCCAACAAGGTGGAACTTAATTTAGCAGGATGGAGGACATTAATGAGGAAAACAGGCTATGCAATATGGTCACCGAAAAATGCTCCAAAATGGATCATGGCATCTACTGAGCTTCCTCAAGGAGCATAATACATTTCATGTTCTGGTCAGGTTCCCTACCAATGCTATGCATCATACTTTAACAACTTTCCAATGAAAAACCAGCTACGATTAGCACAACATGATGCCATTCAGTCTGTCCATAAAGTTCTTACAACCAAAGAAAGCCTGCTCCCAACATGATTACCTGGAACAAATCTAGTTAAAGACAGATCTAGGTACTTTGATGTTTGTTTCACATGTAACGTATTTCCAATTTCATCATACTTCCCACAAAGGAAACCCAAGGCACATATGTTGGAAAGTAGGGTTCCACCCTTTATATCTTTAAATGTGATGCTAAAACAAACTTACAGGATTTTCAATGATTTATTCGTAATTTTTTTCTGTCATGATTACTTATCACTTATGACTAACATCTATTCACTATGCAAACATTTTTGCTAAATTTGAACTGGTCAATTAATAAATCACATACCCAAAATTTCTTTTCATAAGCACTTGCCCAAAAACAAATTGAGGAAATCAGCACAATCTACAAACAGTGAATAGCTTGGCATTTGTTTCTTATTCAACTACTACAGAAGTTTATAAATCCCCAATATTTTAAGGAGCAGTAGAAATATCAGTTACTATTATGGCGTCAAATGAAGCATTGGCATCACAGGCAGTAAATAAGTACTTTTCAAAATATAGTAATTCTAATGTAAAATAAAATCTGGAAAAAAAAAAAAAAAAAAGAGGGAGGGAGAGACAGACAGACAGCATCTAATGCCAGGACTTCCAAACAAGTGTACGACAGATGGGATGTTTCTCATTAAATGAACATTCTTCTTTTGATAGGTAATCAAAGAAAAGGTGTAGGTAATTTTGCAGCACTTTGGCAGACATAGAAAAAGACACAGGACAAGACCACAACCGGAGTTACCGCAAGCCCAAGGTCTATGACCAATGTCAATGACACTTGAAGGCCTTCCTAGGCATGAGAACTATGAGTTCCATCCAACTACCAGTCCAATCCTAAGGAATGTGATGAAGCAAAAATAAAAATAAAGAATCCTGCATGCCCAAATTATATGCAGCCAAATAAATATCTTACCCAACTAAATCAGCAACAAGAACAGATCTCAACAGCTCTGATCGAGAAGGCAGTGTCCTATGTATTTCAGAGGAGGGAAAGGGAGTATGAAGAAACCAACCAACTTTCATGTTGTTGTTATATTCTTTTAGACATTTTGGAAGAAACATTAGGTGATAATCATGGCACCAAACAACATCTCCCTCCTCATAATGTTGGTTCACCACTTCAGCAAACATTTGGTTTGCCTTCTTATATGCATCAAATTGAGATTGGAAACTGCGGGTGGTCGCAAGGCGGTCCTCCTGTGGAAGCCCAAGATAATGAAAAAGAGGCCATAAGATGTTGTTACAATAACCATTGTAATATTGATGAACCATCGCCTCATCAAGAAATACCGGGATGCACCTCTGCAGGCAATAAAGCAAAGTTAGGAGAAGGGAAAACCTGCTCGTGATTTATGTTATCCAAGACTATATATGATATTTTATTAGTTCTTAAGTTGTATGGGAACTTCAACATGTAACCAAGATTTGCTAACCTTTAGAGCTAATGCATTAGTAAGTGTTCTTCTTCCAACATCATCGGGTACATTTACACCAGCCCAACCAATCCATCTGGCGTCAAACTCCTTCAGTCCTTCAAAATAATTTCAAGGCTTCATTTAGACTTCACTCAGTGAAGATAAAAAAAAATATGCTTTTAGAATAATTTGTGAGGGAGGAAAAAAAGTAATATCATCATCATTGTTAGCCCTGCAAGCTGATGAATAGAAAAATAGTACATATAAGTATGATATAACTAGGTTTAACCAATTACTTACCCAAAAGGGCACTGACTAACCCCCCAACACTCATCTCAAGTTGCCACATGCCCTCGCCCCTTCTGGTAGCAGAGACCGGCAACCTATTGGCTACCACCAATAAACGTTGTTTAGTAGGCCGAACATCTTGCCTTTGACATCCATCGGCAAAAGCTCTTGCAGCTGCAACCCCTTCCAAGAGCTCTTCCTCATTAGGTACGACCGAATGATCACCCTCAGCTGAACATGGGTCATTGGCAGGGAGCTCTGCCTCTCCGTTAACATCTGTTGCCTCTGCACTAGGATGGGAAAACCGGCTAGATTTTCTTAGCTCTCTTTCCCTCAGAAGTCTTTCCAATCTAGTTCTGGGTGTCACGGGACTGGAGTCATACTTGTTCCCTCGCATAACTATGTTCTGCAAGAAAAACTTCAATTTGCACATTTCCAATGTCAAGGCTAAAAGGTACACATTACGTTCAAATGGAAGATTGACTCCAGGACTACGAACTTTTCCAACAAATTGTTAGGACTCAATATATTGAGCATGCTTTAACCACTTGAATTCTTCACCTTCACAAAGTGACATGGACCAAACCAAGAGATCGCGCATATACATTCAGATGGTGATTTGTTCTTCTAGTTCATATACTCCCACATATCTTCGATGCTTAACCACTTGAAGCAAGAGGACTAACACCCACTATTTTTCCAGCAATGGTACACGCTAATCATAACATTTGTTTGGTTTTCCTAAGAGATAAAAAAATGTCTTATGCATGTATATAACCTTTTCAACCAAGTAAAAATTTCATTCACAGCAGGGGGAAGCTGTAACAATCCATATATAATTTTATACACCACCGAATACAGTAATGGAGCTACAAAAAATGACAAAGAACTTCTATTCAATACAAGAAATGGAAAATAACACATTTCTTGATGCAAGAAATGGCAAAAAACTTCGTTCAAGCTTGAGCGTGATTAAAAACATCTGGGCTTTACATTTAAACAGCCAGTTGGAATATTCAAGAATAAATCAGGGGTAAAAATTCAAGAACAATTGAAATGGCTTGTAATCTCTACGAACCAAGAAAACACCACACCCCAAAAGCCAAAGACAAACACAACATCAAGAACCCATTCCACAACGGTGCACATAAACAAGAATGGCAGGAAAGAAGTAAAGAAATCAAAGAAACAAAAAGAAACCCAGTAAGGGTTGTTCTCACCGGATTATCCTGCACAATGCGGATCTCTTGAGAAGAATCCGCGTTCACGGTGCATCAACAAAATGTGACACTGACCCTGCTTTTGTAAAGCTCACACATCGAAAGCGCAAAGCTAGCCTGGCCATATGGAGACGAGCGAGCAAGTTGGCCAACCGATATTTTAGGCTGTGGTCACAAAATTTGGAGAAAAATCTCCAATTCAGAATATATGAATATATGCAGCGACGACGATGATTATCAGGAAGAATCGTACAAAAAGGAAAACTTATTATCCAACCACAGCCAGAGACGAAAATGAGCTATATGGTATATAGACTTTCGGTGGGTGGACAGAGCTTTTGTTTCTGGCCATGCAACTGAAACCCAAAAAATAAATAATGCAAATCCCAAAGATTTGGTCCTTAAAATAGCGAAACCAGGTATCCATGCCAGCATTTGCATATGACCCCACCAAAATATATTATGTACGCAATCTACCCACCATCTTCAATTTTGAAACCCTAAAAACATACAAATTTATAATTACCAACTTTGAAATTTTACACAAATCGAGTGTAACAATTTTGTTTGATCGAATTTGATCGAGTGATATTATGCCTAAATCCGTGTAAAATTCCCACATTGATGCTGTATTTTTAATATGAGAAATGATATTTACAGTCGTGTACTGTGTAAGCGCTACACACTCTTTTAAAAAAATAAGTAAATATGAGACTCACATTAAAAAAAAAAAATTTAATTTTTTAATGATGAACTCCACTCTTTTACAAAATGAGTGTAGCATTACTATTTTAATATAAGTTCATAACTTCGAAAAAGAGTAAGGGCATCTTTTGACAGTATCTCAAAATTTTGTGCATGGTAATAAAATGATTTCAATGAAGATGTTTTATTGAGTTTTGAGAAATGAAAGAAAACAATTAAATAAAAATATAATAAAGTTAAAATATTATTTAAATATAATTTTTAACATTATTTTTATTTTAAAATTTGTAAAAGTTGTATCTTAAATCATCTTTTAAGATGACGCCCTCTTCATATGTCATCTTTTCTTTTTCTAATGAAATTTGCTTGCCTAGAGGAAAAGAATAAAATAAATATAAATTCTGCATATTAAATGTTATTTTAGCAGTTGTAATTAATATTCGATAACAATGGCAGTTTTGATTGTTAATGTCATTCTGTCTCTGGGATTGTACATTCCCATGTTATATGTTGTACATGAACCACGATTATGTCAACTGGTCCTTAGGGGATGATGATACACTTGCCTGCATGCAATATTGGCAACTAATTATCTATATATAAAGTACCCAATTCAATTCAACTAATTGTATGCTAATTAATCATATTAGTTTGATGATTAGTATGCTATTTGAATGTCTTTATTATCATGCACGCACACATTATCCACATGGCATAGTTTGATTTGCGAAATTCAAATTTTAAAATTTATCTTTTAAATAAAATTATCTCACGTGAATAGTATGAGATATAAAGGCCTTCAAATAAAATTATTCTAATTTGATTTATCCTTTTGGCAACAACATCGAAATTGAATGTTTTTATTACGATAGTAAATTACAATTAAGCATAGGTTTAGGTTTAAGTCATAAGTTTTAGTCATTTAATTTTTATTTGAATGGAATAAAACTTGGGTGTGTCACTGAATTTTTATTCGTTTAATTTTTATAAACAGGAAATTTTTCTGAAAACCCCAATGCTCTTGTATGCTACACATTTATCTCGTTCTCATTCTATTACGTCGATACGAGATTATCTATTAATTTTTTAAAAACTTTAATAACCGATCTAAATGTCGAGGAGCAGTATCATTAGTATAGAATAACTTGTAAAATAAATATAACTATTATAGACCAAGGGCTGGTTTGATTACACAAAAACAAACTATCTTATCTGATTATTATAATTTTCTTAAATTCTTACATAAAATATAATAAATAATTTAAATTTTTTACTTCTTAAAATAAAATTAATATTAAAAAATAATGTTATAATAATATTTTATTCAACATTCAACAAAATATCTCATTTCATCTCATGAAGTGCATAACCAAACGATAATAGAAATTAGATCCTGATGGGAATGATAGACATCATCATATCAAGCCCTAATTTGGATAGCGAGAAGTGTTGAGAAGTGTTGTGAGTAGAGATTGAAGTGAGTTTGTGAGTCCCATGAAGAGTATTTTGAGTTGTTTGAATGTATGAAATATGTTGAGTTGTTGACTTTTAGATATGTAGTTAAAAAATGTATGGATCCCATCAATAATTGATTTTTTTTAATAATGATAAAATGATGATTTTATTTATATATAATAGTAATAAATATTATAATGTAAATATTTTTTTTCTTTTCCCTCTCTCTCTCTCTCTCGGCTCGATCTCCCCATGCCCGATTCTCCTTCAGCCTAGCCCAACGCCGCCGTGCGCCGCCCAACCTCACCTCCACCATCGGCAAATTATTAGACCCCCACGTAAAGTTGCCGCACATGTCCCAGCCATGTCCGGGACATACCCTTTGATCATGCCACGAGTATGCCTTGGCCCGTGTCTTGTCACACACGGGACTCCTAGCATACCCATGAACCGGCCACATGCATGCCTTGGCCCGTGCCTTGACACGCACGGACGCCCATGCGCCGCATGGCCCTTCACACACACGCAGGCTGCATGGCCCTACGCCCCCACCTTAGCCGCATGACCATGCACACGCCCACCAAGTGTACGCCCATGCACACACCCACCAGGTGTACGCCCATGCGTGCGCCCATGCACCCAGCCGCATGGCCCTCCTGCCGCACACCAGTGAGGTTAGTGACATGCCATCCAGGGCACGGGCTCAGCCCATGCTATGCAGAGCAGGCCAATGGCATGCCATCCAGCGCATGGCTCCAGCCCATGCCTTGCAGCAGGCTCACATGGCTAGCCACCATCAGCAGGCCGAACATGGCACTATGCCATGCCCACCAACCGGCCCATGAATGGCACCATGTCATGCGCCACAGCTAGCCATGCCGTGCCACTTAGCCATGGACCAAACCGAGGACCAGCATGCACCATCTTAGCCGAACTATTGGCTCATGCATGCCACTGCCATGTGATCCATGCCACTATCCTTATTTATGTTTTTTATTTTATTTCTTTTATTGCAAATGGACCTTTTAAGGGTTTCCGAGTTGTAATATTTATAAATAGGAACCTTAGTCATTTCTTTCACATCTTTTGACAAATTGACTAGAGTGAGGACATTATTGAGAGATAATTTTCGGTGCTAGACACTTGGGCTCTTTTGAATGCAATTCATTGAATCCCAAAGAGATGATTACTCCATGCAATTCATTGAATTAGAGTAATCAATTTATATTGTATTTCAACTTGGTGCAATTCATTGAATCTAAATTGATTATCTTTATTCTTATTTATTTTATCAATACATGAGGTTCATTCAACATGTGTGCAATTTGTGAATCATTTGTTGGAATATTATATTTTGTTCTTGATTGTTTTTCATTCTGTTCTTAGTGTTCATCATTATTTTTGTCTTTCAATCCATCTATTCATCATTTTCTGCCAACTCTAGTGTTTGTCAACTTTCTATAAATTGTTGACTCAACACTTGTTGCCCTAGCCGAACCACATATTCCTTATTGGCCTTCAACTGAATTTCGGCCAACTCTTTCTTTATTTGGATTGACTTGGTCGACTAACCTACTTGCCATATTAGGATTTCCATACTTAGAAACCCCAGTTGACTCATTCATCTCTCTTGGCCGACCACACCCCTATCCACAATCAAATCCCTAGTTTTTAGAAAACATTCCTAAAAACTCTCCATCACCTATTCGCCCAAGCTAGTGCCGCCCTCCTTCAAACCCTAATCCATCTTCCATCTCAAACCCTAGCCACATTATTCAAACCCTAACCCTAATCACCAAAGTGGCGCCATCAATGCAAGCCACTATTGCCGTGCACCCCATGCAATCCTAACCACCCAAACATTTAGCTATTTTTTCCAACATCCCATACACTCATCCTAGCCTAAACACTTAACATCACCTTATCCAAATTGCCATCAAAGCAGCCATTGTTCGAGAATCAAGTAAGAGAGGAACAGAGGTTCGGTCATCACAACGGTGCCCTTGGCGTGGAGATCCTAGTGTTTAGGGACTTGACCGAGGTCCCTAACACAACTCCCCTTCACCCTGGCAACCATCTCCCCTACCACTGATCTCCCCCACGCGTAGCCGATTCTCTCCACTTGCACCGTCGTACTTGGCCACCCAGCCTCACCGCCACTACGGGCGACTGCCCCTCACGCTGGCAACCATTTCCCCCACCATCGATCTCTCCCATGCTCAACCGATTCTCTCCCCTGTGGTAACCAATTGAAATGGGTTTTACCCATTTTTGTGCACTTGCGTCGCCGTACATGGCCAACCAGACAACTGCACCTCCACCACTTCACACCGGCAACCACCTCTCGCAAGTTAAGCCACCACGAACCTCCATCTCCCTCTCTATCGCACACTGAAATTCACATGACCGCAGCCCTCTCTCGACTCATAGCAAAATACTATTGCCCGAAGCGTTTGAAAGCTACTCAGAAGTGTAAAATTGCATTTGGCATGTGAAGTCTCTTTACCCGTATGAAAATAGTTAGAAATAGTTGAGAACACTTCGTTATCCAAATCCAGCGTATTGGTCGGTTTGAAATGAGAAATCATCTCAACTTATCTTATCTCATCTCATTTTATTATTATAACTTTTTTAAATTTTCACATAAAATATAATAAATAATTTAAATTTTATTAAATTTTAATTTAATTTTTTTAATTTTAAAATAATAATAATATTAAAAAATAATATTTCATTTAATTTTTAATTTTTATATATTCAAAACGACTTTAATTTGCACTTGGTACTCCGAATTATTTGCTTTGACTCGATCGCCGTAGAGTCACATCACAATTCATATAATAATATAAATAAATATGGGTTTGCCACTGCATGGCTTGCTTGCTTCTGTATCGCCATTAATGGAGCCAGTAGTAGTACTACTCCTGAAAACGAAGCTTACCTGCTTTCACGCGATTTATAGCTAGGCACGCAACAGTACTGTAACGATTTTGACGCTCATGAAGACGCCGTGAAAGCGAGAGATCTTATAATTTAGGGTCATCGTCGTCCCCTTTTCATCGATCTTCACCTCTATAAATATATATATATATAATAATAATTTATAATTTTATGTAAATCTTAATAAAAATAGACTCTATCTTAAAAAAATTCTTTTTTAATACAATATATATTTTTACAAAAAACTTACACAATACTTATCTATCATGAGTTGCATTACACAATAACCTAACCGTACAAAACTTCAAACAGTTTTCAGAATTTTTCGTTTCAATCATGAAAACAAACGCAAATATATGTGACCAAGTGTTTAAAAATCATGAGAAGTAGTTCCTGTCCTGCTCTATATAATACATATATGTCCATGACCATGACAATTTGGGGGTATGTGTGGTTTTGGAGGATGGTAACAAAATAAAAAATAAGAATAAAACAAGTTCCATCCATTTTGGAGCAAACCAGATAAGACGCACCCTTTCACATGGACCACAATCTGAATTACTTTTTTCATCACAGAATATATTTTTATATACTCTAATTCTATATGATCGACTTAATATTTTTATATACTTTAGTGTACTTTTAAAAGCTGACTGTAGGTCATATGTGACGCGCGCGTGCATATATATCAGCAATTTCCATTAATGAATCAACAACATATATAATTTCAATGGAATTTATAAGGACCATTTTGACATACATATATGTGTGTGTATGTTATTTTCAAAGCCGAAAAAAGATAAGTTGGAGGACCGTAAGGATTATAACAGTGACAGGAGATTCTGTCTGATCACGAACAAAACAATATTATATGTAAAATCAGAAAAGAGAGAGTATATATCCTTATCTAAAAAAAAAAGAAAAGAGAAGAGTATGCCACGAGTCTAGCTGCTAAGCCAGTCTACTTAGAAACAATTTTGTGGCCGAGATGCTTAGAAAGCCTCGGATTTTGTTTTTATAATTTTTTTTAATTTATTTCACTTCATAATTATATATTTTTTTAAATTTTTATAAAATAAAATAAATAATTTAATTTTTTCAAATTTTAAAACAATATATTTTAATAATATTTTATTTAATTTTAAACTTTAATCTCAACTCATTTCATTTTCGAAAACAACAAAATGTGTGTTGTTTATAAATATATTATTTGTGTGGGGTTGCCAACGGGTTGGTGTGTTGTGGATGGCTCGTTTCAAGGACTAAGGACCTATATCTGAAGAGAAATTCTTTGAATTAGTTACTATTTATTTTCACATTTAACACTTATAATTTTTTTTTCTATAAGATGTAGGGATATTTTTCATAAGGTGTATGAGTGTTTTTTATAAAATGTGGGATGTTAAGTAGTGAATAATGATAGATGAAAATAATTTTCCATATCCAAAATGTGCAGATGTCTATATAAATATTTTCCACCGATAATGTCTGAGTTGTTATAAATATTTCAAAATATTTATAAATATTTGTAAATAATAGTGCATTAAGATATTAAAAAACGCTAATTTCTCCCCGCTCCACTTTGTCCCTAGTGCAATTTTTAAAAAAAACTTTCAAAATAGTGTTTCTTAAAAGGTGTATTTCTTTTTCAAATTTAAAAAAAGAAAACAAAAAAAGCTTGCATTAGGGTAGGCTCCACTTTGTCCCGGTGCAATTTTCTTAAAAAAACTTTGAAAAGTGTGCCTTTTTTTTTTTTCTTTTAAGTGTGTTTATTTTTCAAATTTAAAAAAAAAACAAAAACAAAAAAGGTTTGCATTAGGGGGGTTTATTTAAGAGTGTTGATCTCATTTATATATATGTTTATATGTATGAAGTAAATTGAAATATGTTTAATTTTTTTATAAAAATTTGAAAAAGTGGTGAGTCCTATAAATAATCGGTTTGTTGTTGTAGTAATGCAATAATTATTTTATTTATATGTTTTACTAATAAATAACAAATATTATGCGGAAATTCTCCCAATGCATTTAGAAATTAATTTTCTACATTTTTGTCCCCAAATTTATTTTATTCTAATTACCCAAATGATTTATAAATAATAATTAATAGTAAAAAAAAGTAGTAAACTGTTTGTAAATAGTAATGAAGTAGATTATTTCATTTACCAAACATAGTCTTAGTCTTGAAATTACCCAAGTACCCATGTATCGTGCGAAAATATCTACTAATTCATTCAACAAATTGGTTAGTCATTAATTATGCAATAATTTGATAAACAATCAAATACATAAAATAAATGAAATGCGTAACACCAATTTTGGTATCGAAGGGAAACTCTTTAAAAATTCTTTAAAAGTAAAACCATACGAGGCAACCAAATCCAGAAAAGTCAATTTTATTATTTGAAAATCAATTACAAGTAAAGTTCAATTACAAAACTTTTGTCAATTTACATTTTTACTTGATCAGACAAATGACCAATTTGTCTTTTACTACAGTAACGGCTAGAACTTCTGACGATTTTCAAACATTGACTTTTCTCATAGAATTTCAATGGCTAAACTCGATCACCTCAACTCCAACACAAAGTATGAACACACTAAAAAAGAGAGATAAAACACTAGAAAATTCTTAAGATAATTTTCTCACATTCAAATACCACTTTCTAAGATAAACAATATGAAATTTTTTTAAGAAATTTTCTTACAAAAATATGCACTGGAAAGTGCTCTAGAAAATATCTAGATTTGAACTTCTACAGATTATAACCAGTAGGATCTCTTAAATAAACAATTTGAAAGTAGTTTTAATTTCAATAAGACTCTGCTGATGGGGCGAGTTTGTCGCGAAGACATCTTTTGACAGAATGCTGACATTTCGTGATAAATCTTCTTTGAATTAACAGATTTCAGTTCAACCTATTCTTTGGATAAGTGCAGATTCCTTAAGACTCGATTTTCATACTTTTGACTTGTCTAAACAACCTATAATACCTCATAGATAAAAGATAAAATCAATAAATAATTTACATTCATCCAAAATTATAAATTTAATGATAAGATAAATTCTATCATTTTAATTACTTAATCCTATCCAAACTGATCAATTTAATCACTTAATTCTAGTCAAACTTTTATAACTACAAGTCTCAATCCCCGCCTGTCGGGGAGAACGTGCGGATTCTTTAACCCCTTATTTTGGAGATCATGGATTAAAAAAAAAAAAAAAAAAAAACTCTTTTATATGAAAATAATAATTTCTCAAAGTCACTTTCCAAATCTCTTTTACGTCTTAAAAGAGTCAAAGTCAAAATCTGAGACACTTTCAAAAAGTTTAATACCATTGAACTCAATACGAGGAATAGTTGTTGTATACGTGGCACAATTAGTTCTGATATCATTAATAATTTAATAACGTTTTAAGGAAAATTCGAGCCACATGATCTGTTCGAGCCACACTACTTGATAGTGAATGCATGGGATCTCATAATGCAAGTTTGAAAAACTCCCGTCCGCCATAAGCATCCGCACCTACATATCTTGAGATATACATATATATTTATATATAATTCTGAAATGGCGGAAAATAATCATTTCTGGCAATAATGTTAACTATTTCAAATAAAAATTCTCGTAGAAAAAGTATTTTTGTTGTAGTGTGTGGTGTTTGTGGTTTCAATTGATTATCAATTTTATACATACGTGGGCATGCAGGGACGAGCTAACTAGCTAGGGCAAAATCTGGCATGCATATATATGACATGATATATAATAGAAAGTGATATTTGCTTTGACGGGGCATCTCTAGCTAGCTTTAACCATGCCAACCAAATCATGGCAAGATTTTTGTGTTTCTGAAAGTAATCTACGATTTTGATAATGTAGTCTTTCCATTGCTGATCACGGAAATGACAAAAAACAAAAACAAAAGATGGAGAAAAAGAACTCCGAATTGGAATGGATTTTAAATTACTTGGTGTGTATATATATATATATATATATGGAGAAGTCAGTCTTACACTACACATATTTATTTAATTAATATGTGATTTGTCATTTTTATTATTTTATTTAAACACACACATATTTAAGCATTAAAATATAAGAAAAAAAAAATGACATTACATATTTATTAGACAAAAGTATATGATGTAAGGTTTCCATGTGAAATTTATCATCTATATTAAAGACTATATATACAAGTCCTCTCACTTACCCCTCACGTCTCTACAACTCGACTCTTTTATCTCTCTCTTGTAGTTAGGGTGTGCAAAGTGTGCACCCTACAGTAGGCTGATCAGTAGAATTACTCTTTATTTCTATATTAGACTTTTACTATGAACCAAAATTTTATTTGTCGTTGATATATATATATATATCAAAAAGTAAGTTTATATTAATAATTAAATATTAATATTCATATTTAAAATTAAAATTTTATATTATATTAATTAACATATAACATTTATATAAAAATTATATATATTTCTTGGTTCGGTTAAATCCAACCTAATTTTCAAAACATGAAAACGGGAACTGAATTAGTTTTGATTCAGTTTGAACCAAAACCAATCGAACTAGTTACGAAGCGAACTAGACCCACCGGTTTGGTTCTGTTCAATCGGTTTTTCTATTTCTTTTCACACCTAGAGACGAAGGATAAGAATAACAAGAAAGATAAAAACAAAGTAAAACATTAAAAAAAAAAGGTCATTACAAAACAGAATGCAAAGTTAAAAATAAGATAAACCAATTACAAATGCTTCTGGAAGAAAAAGAAAAAACTTGAATTGATATGAATAATGATAAATATATTTATCGTAGTTTCTCTATATTTTGTGTTGTTTTATATATAAATTCAACATCCAACGTCAGCTTCCCTCATATAGTAAGTAACTTTTTTTGTGTTTACGTCATTTTCTATATATCTATTGGACGCTTGTTGCAAAACTTACCCTAAATTGCACCTACACCTATACTTCGTAAGACTCTGCATAACTTCATGGGTGGAACCCCGTAAGGTCATGTTTGGTTACCAAAAGTGTTTGGTAATATTGGAGAATTTCGGAGAATATGTTTGAGATTAGGTTTTAGGAAAAAATAGAGAAAGTTTTGAATAAAAATATTTTTTAAAATATGTATTGTATTAAAATTTGTGAGAGTGGATTAATACTGTTAGAGTTGTTTGAATATAACTCTTTAAGATTATTTTTTGTTTTAGAGTTTATAAAAGTTATATTAATCTTTTTTGTTTGAGTAATGATTAGATAAAAAGTTGAAAAAATTTTAAATAGAAAACTTTTTTGTGTTAGAATAATGTTTGAAAATAAAGTTATAACTTACGAGAAAAGTTGAGAAATGTTAAAAAAATTCTTGGTTGCCAAACAAGGCCTTAACTTATAGGAAAAACTTTAGGGACTAATTTATAGAGGCAAACTACAATTACTATTTTACTATTTAACCCAATTTATGGAACTCAAGTTAAAACTTGGAGACAAGACTTGACTTCCATTTTTTTTTTTTTTTTTTTGTCTCAGCTACAAATCCAAACAAATAACCATTTAACTAATTTTTTGTCTCCCATTTTTTTTTTAATAATAATTTTGATTTCCTAACGTGGGGAGGATTGAAGATTTATGACGTCAAGTACCTACTCCAACATCTTTCGAATCTCTCCACACTTAATAATGTCGTTTGAAGATATGATCCAGCGTTTTTTAATTGGCGACATCAAACATTGATTTCCAACATTAATTCGCTTGTAAGCTTTTCACTTTGTTCATTTACTTGTAGCCATTAATTTTATTTCTTGAATGATGATTTATATATAGCTATTTAATGGTCCATGCCATGGTGCTTCTTCAAGGCTTGACATTGCATCCAACTTGTGTATCCTATTCCTTGTTTTTTCCCTCTCATAAAGCTTTGTATCTATCTTTCAAAATCAGCTTGCATCTTTGCTTGTTTTTGACATTACTTTGTTTTTGTTGGCATATGAAATGAGATAAAGAGATTTTTATTTAAAGGAAATTTTGTCTAACACATGGAAGATGTACTCTCATTCAAAGGAGGAGAAACTTTTAAAATATAGATTCTTGGAGGGCAAGAAGGAGAATTTTGTGGGTCTCCCCTCTAGCCAACCCAAAATGACTACATTGAGGATGGGTTGAGTCAAATAATGACCACAATCTAATGGGAGATTCCTGAAGCCCAGATAGGTGTAATATAGCCAAACCAATGAAAGGAGAAAACACCTGCTATTCTTCTCAAAGGAAAAAGACCACAAAAGTTAGAAAGTAGAGGATTTAAGTTGTGTTTGTACAGTGAGGAATTCTGAGGTATTCTGTGAATAGTAGAGAAGTAACGAAAAAGTAATGAGAAATTAAAACTGTTTTGAAAAACGTTTGAACATACAATTTAACGTTCAAACATAAAAGGATCATGTTTGAATGTGTAGATTGTAACATGTGAACATTACATTGCAAAAGACGCACTTAACCTTACATTCGAACGTATCATTACCACACGTTCGAACGTGAAGAGGCATTTGAATGTAATTGATGAGATGCTCCAACAAAACTAAGTCTATGTTTGAACGTTATGACTAAAATAAGCTGAAAGGTCTTACATTCGAACGTTCAGGATGGAAATACGTTCGAACAAGCTTTCAGGACCGATGTCCTCCATTTTCTTCAACATATCTTCACTACAAATCATTGAACTTGGCAAGAATATGCTATATGGTGGACTATCTACATATATGTTTGATCATCTTCCCAATCTACAGTATCTTTCTATTTATCGTAATCAATTGTCAGGTGAACTCTAGAAAATAGGGAATTTAACTATGCTTACAGAGCTATACCTTGATGACAACAACTTTGAAGGTATGTTTAGTCGGCTATCAACCTCCAATATATAGTTATCATTTTTGTTCAAATACAAACATCAGCAAATTCTATATTTATTGACTAATAAATTTACAGGAAGACTACCCCAGAAATAGGAAACTTAACCATGCTTACGGAGTTATACCTTAACTACAACAACTTTGAAGGTATTCTTAGTCTTATTTGAAACAATTTACATAGATAAGGCTATTGATTTAGTAGACATGTTTTCTGATCGTACTTTGAAGGTATGCTTATATAGTCTTATATGAGTCAATTACATTGATACCATTATTGATTTAGTATACATGTTCTAGGATCATCTCTGATTGAACAATTAATTTCAATTTGAAGTACAAAATACTTTGTTCAAAATATATTGAAACTAGAAGATTTCAACAAGTTTAGTAACAAAATCGCAAGAGGACCCAGAAACATTCATAACTATTTGTGACACCTCCATGGTATAATTTGAACTAGGAGAGGAGCGAGAATTCAACCTAAAATGTGCCAGCCCAACCCCATGCATGATATTTGAGGTCATGGTTATTTTCTTACTGCTAATGAGTGTTCTAGGTTCATTATATTTTCTTTATCATCTTGAATAGAAAATACCAATGACTATTCATATTGTGACAGGTTTAATACCAAATCAAATTGGTAATCTGCAAAATCTAGAGGCTTTCGAAATTGGAGTCAATGGTTTTTTTGGCACAATTCCATTTGGGATCTTCAATATCTCAACAATAAGATGGATTGGAATGGGGGTAAATAACCTATCAGGCAATCTTCCATCAAATATGGGTCTCTTCCTTCCAAATCTTCAACGACTTTTTCTTGGGGGAAATAAATTGAGCGGAACAATTCCCAACTCTATCTCTAATGCTTCACAGCTTGCTCTCGTAGACTTATCTTGGAACTCATTCTCGGGCTTAATTCCGAAATCGCTTGGAAATTTAAGATTCCTCCAGGTGCTCGACCTAGAATTCAATGATTTGACAGTTGAATCTCCAGAATTGAGTATTTTCTCCTATTTGTCCAATTGTATAAATCTCATTTATTTAGCTTTGAGCAAAAATCACTTGAATGGCTTCCTTCCCAAATCCATTGGAAACCTCTCTCTTTCTCTTCAAACACTTCCCCTAGATAATTGCAAACTTAAGGGTAGCATTCCAATAGAGTCGGGAATTTAAGTGGTTTGACTACATTGACCTTATCCAGCTTGTCTTGTAAAGCAACCTTAAAGATATCAAACCAGAAATTGCTTCTAGCCATATGCATGTCTATTAAGGAACTAAAACATCACATGACCATTATAGTCCCTTCCACGTCGGCACAAGTAAACTGAAAAAGATAAAAAAAAAAAAAAAAAAAAAAAAAAAAAAAAAAAAAAAAAAAAAAAAAAAAAAAAAAAAAAAAAAAAAAAAAAAAAAAAAAAAAAAAAAAAAAAAAAAAAAAAAAAAAAAAAAAAAAAAAAAAAAAAAAAANATGAAAAGAAAATGA
Organism: Pterocarya stenoptera; assembly: GCA_003123785.1. Taxonomy (NCBI): domain Eukaryota; kingdom Viridiplantae; phylum Streptophyta; class Magnoliopsida; order Fagales; family Juglandaceae; genus Pterocarya; species Pterocarya stenoptera. Next base: position 614,451 of record QEOT01001865.1, read on the forward strand.
TAATCAATGAGAAAGGATTCTCATGATTGAGCAAACTGCACAAAATACAAACAAAACACAATGAAGCGATGCAAACCTATAGCTGTTATAAAATTAAAAGAAAAAATCCCAGGGAAGTAGATAGTGAGTAAAGACATATAACAACTAATCCAGCCAAAAAAAATCTGCATATATTGTCTTCATGTTAAAAAAAATAGCGAAGCAGCAAGTGTGGCGAGAGATGACATTATACAGTAATGTTTGCAATTTCATACCTCCTTTTTTCCATTTCATTGGGGAAATTGATTGTGAATTTGCAAAGAGATGCTAGAAAAGAGTTTAAAGGCTCTACAGCACAAAGAACCCCGCATGCCTGTGGAGCAATCATACAACCCTCGTCATCTATCATATATTGATGGAAACAGAAAATGCTTTTAATAAATATTAAAGTTGATGTTATTCATACAACTAAGAATAGCTAAAACAGAACCATGACTGAAAATAATGCTGGACTTTACTCTTGAAATAAAATAAATCTAATCTGACAGCCATAAATATGTGCTGAGTCAATATGTTAAATTGTAGTTACTTGAGTGAATGCCTGGTATCCCTTTAAGATCTCCAACACAATGGCCTCTCCTTGTGACCTTCCAAATCACCTTAGGTCAGATTTACAGAAATTCCACTTTTCATAAGACTTAAGATCCTTTAGGAGAAAAAAGTAACCAAACCTTGACAAAATAAGGGATAACGCATCAAGTATGGTCAACCACAAAGAATCAACCATTGAGATGCTGAGAGCAGCTGTTTTCCCAGTACACTTCGCTGGTGGATCATTGTCACATCTAGGAGATTCAAGCTGGTTGCACCAAGAGGGAAAGGTAAGGTCAAGCACGCTAGCATTTGCATTGTTTCAAAAAGAATATCAGAAAGGGAAAATTAAAGGAAATGACAGAACTACCTCCCCAACTTCCACAGCCTCATCCGTCAAGGTAGCCACGGTAAAGACCACACCCAACAGACCTTCAACTGCCAAAGTTATTGAATGGGCTTCACTAGCTAGCAACTAAGACTGCAGCATTGGAGGCATCATTATCAAGACTCCACTCGACCCCTGCAGAAATATATTTTTGTCATCTTCTATGTGCATAAAAATTGTGATAATGATAACTGATGAAACCCATGAGAGGGGAGAGAGAGAGAGAGAGAGAGAGAGAGAGAAGGTTTAAAGTGTAAATGCATTCATTATGTATTCCATATGTCCAAAAGAGTTTCCCAACAAAAGCTTTACATCCCCAAAAATGACAGAAGTTAACTCTCAATCCATGTTGACTCTACATATGGTCAGAAATCCTTGGAAGACCTTTTGGTTCATTACCTAACATATTAGCCACTGGATCACCGTGAACCTGTGAATCTGTGATGCTAAGAAGTAATGCTAAAGCACCTCTTCAGGTAATACCTCAATGAGAATTGAGACCAAACAATGAAATGTTATAAAGGGTGATCAGCAAATGAAGCAAATGATCATAAAAGGGCTAAATACTAAAATAATCCATGTGGTTTAGCCTTTAGACAGCTTACTCGCTAACTTTTAAAATAAGCTTTTTCATCCTTATACTTTTAACTTCGGTCATTTTGATCCTTCCGTTATAGATTTGTCAGACCAACTAATGGAAGCCCAATAGAAAGGCGCCACATGTCAACACAAAAAATCTAAAATATAAAAAACTTAAATATTTTTTAATAAAAAACAAAAAATATTTAAAAATTAAAAAAACAGAAAAAAAAACTAAACATATTAAATAAAAAAAATAAAAAATAACAAACTAACAAAAATATAAGTTTAATTAAATTTAAAAGATAATAAAAAAATTGTTGCACAGTCGGGGTAAAAGGGGTGGCCGTGGCCCCTCTAGGGTAGTTCTCACAGCCACCCTCTTATCTACTGTGCATTTTTTCAATCTAAGTTTAGATTTTTTCTTAATTTTATTTTGTATTTAACCTTTTTAATTTTCTAGCTTTTAATATTAAAATATTTTTAGATTCTTTATGTTGACACGTGGCACGTTCCTATTGGTGATCGATGGCATGGCTTTCGTCGATGGGTCTGACGGATCTATAATGGAAGGATCAAGACCACCGAAGTTGAAAGTAGAAGGATGAAAAAAAGTTCATTTTCAAAGGTTAGGGTGTAATATGTCTAAAGGCCAAATCACAAGGACTATTTTATAAGACTTTATGCCGGCCTGGTGATTACTCTAGCAAAAATGAAACAACAAATCTGATATCTCATATTGTGACCTTAAGCACACAGATGGATAATTTTCATCTTTTAACAACATATTGTGTCCAAATAAAATCAAGATTTTGTAATGGAGGATAATCAAGATAGGTGTTTCCTTTATATACGTCATGTATACTTGCGTTTATGCCTATTTCTTTGAATATAATTATTACTTATCAAAAAAAGATTTTTATAATAACAATATTTGTCTCTGAATAAGAACAGCAGTTATTTAGGTGCTAGGTTTTTCTCTCTTGATAAGATTTGCATCAAAGATTTGACCACTCATCACCTAGCCCTTCACCAATTGAGCCCATGGTCTTGGTGTATCACGTCACAAAAAAAATAACATAATTTCAACATGAACCAGATCTCTCATCAGTGAAACTAATTAACTCTAAAATTGTAGCTAAAAAGCATTATGGTAATTTCAACAAAATGACAACTTAACACCAGAAACAAATTTAGGAATATTATTGCTTCAGATTGATTTTAGTAGCAGATCTTTGAGAAAAACATAGCTATATGTCAATGAAAGCTAATTGACTACCTTTACTAGCTTTGCTGCTGAACATCCCTGCAACAGCTGCCAGGCTCTCTTCACTTGCATCTAACACCTAAAGCATTATAAAGAATATGCTAGTTACGGGAATGAAACTATGATTAAAGCAGGACCACCTAAATGGCATTTTCAGTTCTACCAGCTGAAAATATGCCTGTGGAAAAGCACTAGCATACACCAAAATGAAAGATGCAACCAAATTAAAAGGCTGGAATATCTTCTCTCTCTCTCTCTCTCTCTTTTTTTGGGTAAGAAATCCAGGCTGGGATATTTTCCAAGCAGTGGAAAGAACTTATAAGATGGGGAAGACATTGCCGAAAGTAGATTACAAGTGGCCATGGAATATGATATAGGAGGAGGAGAAAGAGATTTGGAGCCATGGTCATGAATAGAGGCGATAAACAACATGGTCCAGACAGACTCCGAAAGTGTCTAAACTCTCTCTCTCTCTCTCTCCACGGCATCTCTTTTTCAATCACCAAGCTTTTCTTTACAAAAAGAAAGACGGAAAAGAAGCTACATTACTTCACTTTAATTTCTTTTTCTCTTTCAATAATCATAATACCGTAGGATGCCTTTTTATTTATTTATTTATTTTTAAATCAGAAGTTGTTCCTCGAAAAGCCAGTTAAGCTCCCGTTCCCATTTTAAACCCCTCTCTCAGCCGTTCGAGCAGTACCAAATGCGATGGCCAAAACCGCCGCAACCTCTCGATTCCTCCTCTTCTTCCTCCTCCTCTTCCTGACGACCGCGCCAAAACCCTCGCACGCCCTCTCCTACTCACAGTACCGGATCTTCGTGTCCCTCGCCCAATCTCTCACGACACGAGTGGCCAACCTGCGTGCCTCCCGGGGAGACTTTACTGGCTCACGTCGGGCCAAGGACATCGCCGAACAGCTCGAGCGCGGTCTGGGGCTGGGGTTATGGGGGTTCACGTGGTCGGTGGGCTGGGACTACGTTAAGAACTACGCATGGAGGGAAGTTAGCTATGACGATCTGTACGGAGCCGTTACAGACGCGAACGAGCTGCTGAGACGCCTGGGGGAGTTGACCCGGACGGACTCGGGGGAAGATAGGGCGGATTGGGTCGGGCGGAATTACCAAAACGTCCTAGGCATCTCTAGGTCCCTCTTGAAAAGGCTTCTCAACGTGTTTCGTCAATCGGTAATTATCCTTTTTGTCTCTCTATTTTTTTGGTTGGATCTTGATTTTTTGGTAGCGTTCGAGTGATATAAATGTGGGGTAAATGCTAAAAAAGTGATTGGTTGGTTGTAATGTAGGGGACGTTGAGAAAAGTGGTGGAGACGGTGGAGAGGGAGGTGGTGGATGGAGGGTTCCTGAAGGACTGTCTGGAAGTGGGTACCAATGACTTGAAAGGTTTGCTTCAAATATTCAAAGACTTGTCTTTACAATTCCATTCCTCGTCCTCCGGTGATGATGGGCGAGATCTATGACAAACCCACCATCCCCATGGTTTTTTGTTTTTATAATTTAATTGTACTTTACCAGTGAATAGTAGTCTTGAGTCAATTGATGCAGCAAATTCCAAGTTTTTTAGTGGTTGTATAGAGTGAAATGTTAAACAATCAATGGTACGAGGAGAAGAGATGCTTCAGTACATAAATTGAGGCTTGAAAAGAGTAGAAAGCGTTGATACTGATAGATCAATGTAACAAGAAATCTCAATCCCATCTCACATTTGGGAGTCGATTATCAAGTTTTTGTCTTTAAACTGATATCTTAAAATCTGCTATACTGCTTCAAGACTGGTTTTTTATTCCATCTCGGCATCTGTTTCCTCCAAACTCAAAAATGGTGTTCATCCTTGCTTTTATCATCTCAATTTAAATTTAGGACAAAAATGGAGATGACTGGATATATAGGGTGGGTACTTGGACCCAGCTTAATCGTATTTGATACAATTTGCAGCCCTGCACAGAAAAATTACAACTCACGCCCACATAGCATATTGTTGGATGCCCGTATGCGTATCTTTTTCTTCTTTTCTTTTCTTTTGTTTTTTTCCTTTTTTTTTTTTTCGCACATGGGGAGGGGGTTTCGAATTCCATACCTCTATGTTGGAGGTTGGGGGTTATGTTAATCAGGCGGTATGCGTATCTGAAAGGGTTACTGGTACATTGCACTTCCTTTACTAATGTTTTATTATTTTACTGTCCAGCTATTTTTTTTTCTTTGAATTTGGATTAAAAATTTCAGAATATCATATTCTTACATAGTCTAAAAGAAAATAAATTAAATCAATCAACGTAATCATATAGTTTAATTAAAAATAAATTCAATTTTATAAAAATATTCCTTCTTTTGCTCTTTGAGTTTCAAAAACACTATCAGAAAGAAATAGTTTCCTCTACGTAGCACTTAAATATGATATACATATTGTAAATTACAAGGGGAATATCAAACTTATAATTTCTTTTTAATTTTATATTAAAACAGAATATATAAAATTGAATTTATTTTTAATTAAATTATATAATTACGTTGGTTGATTTAATTTATTTTTGTTTAGATTATGCAAGAAGATCATGTTTTAAAATTTTTAATCCATATTCAAAGTGCAAACTGAAAAAAAAATAGTTGGATAATAAAACACTGTTAATATAGGTGTAAGTGTATCATTATCCGAATAGTTTATGCTGACCTATGATCCAGTGCCAGTGCCAGTGCCAGGATAGTTGAAGAGGATTATCCCTATCCATATTTCATCGAAGGATCGATGAAATGGAAAATGACTTTTAACACCAATAAACCTGACTGAATGAATCTTTTGATGAGTAAAATTGGCTGAATATATGTGCAAGGCTAAAACAGATGGTCTTTTTTTCTTTTCTTTTTTTGGTTTTGCTACACAACCACACTCCACATTTAAAAATTCTTTAAATATTTTTTTTATTTTATTCTTTTTAAACTATTTCAAATTTTTTATTCACTATTCATATAAAAAAATATTTGATAAAATAAAAAAATAAATGGAGTGTGGAATGTGGGTGAATAGTAAGAGGTTGTGAAGATTTTTTTTGGGGGGNTTCTCACCACAATTTCGATTCCCTAACTTGAAGGCTGAAGCTAGACAAGCAACAAACAGTAGGAAAAAGCAGAAGGATGCTTCGCATATTTCTGAACGACCGTTGCTGCATCATCAAATACAACATTTTTAGCAGCCTATAAAAGAACACCATTCAACCAAAAAACTCCATTAAGGCTAAAAGAAAAAACCAAAACCCATGGAACTAAGAAAAATGTCAAGGTCATCAAGGATCGAATCTGTAGTGGTAACTTAACCAAAGTACGAATCTGGACGAGTAAGCATTTTCAACAAGGATTCTGTCATTCTTTACTATATAGTCCGGTAGCACATGAAAGCAAACCACGGTAAGACCAAAGGAGAAGTTGTCTCATATTTTGGGTTCAGCAAAGACAAAAGTTAAGTCAGGCACTGCAAATTTCAATTAGTAAAAAGCTAATACTGCCCATCATACAAAACTCGGGAAAACCTTCCATTGCTACTGTTCATTTTAGGTTCAAGGTCACTGTGAGTCGAAATAGCCTCAAAAAATTAAACTAAACAAGGACCATATTAGCATATACAACAAGATGAACGATGATCAAAATGGGATTAAAAAAAAAAAAAAACCTGAAACACATGTCAAGCACGGCGTTTACTCAGACGCCAAGAATTAGGCTCATGATATCTGTCATAAAGCGGTTCGATTCTTTCTTGTCGTTTGCGCTTGCTCATCTTTGTAGGATCTACCACTTTGAAGAATCTTGGTGCCAGTTCCACGAGCCATTTAGGATCTATAACCGTGACCTCTCGCATGTACTCTTTTGTAGTCATCACGAGCTCATTGTAGATGACCCAGTCAGGTTGTCTCTGGAAAAGAGCACTGCTAGGATGGATATAAACTGGCTGGTTCTCAACTAGGGTCCTATAGCCCTCCTGTGGGTCTTTTCTAGCAGCATGGAAAAAGAATCCAGCAGTAATTGCCTTCCTGATCTTTGTAAAATTCCTTCCTGCACTCATGACGTCCAATTTATATCTGCAGTGCAACAACAATTATCGAGTCAATACAAAACAAGCAAGCTCTACCGCTGGTGGCATTGCTAAAGCTACAAACCATTATGTGCTTATCGCTTCATCTACAGAACCAGCAGAATAGACATGACAACCATATAATCATATCATTAAAAGGCACTGCAAGGATATTGCCGCATCAAAGAATTTGGAATTCACTCATACAGCATTTACTGCCAATTTTGTGACCCACTAAATGGATGGTATCCAAAGGGTAATCTAAAATAAAACAATCTACAAGCAAGCAACTAATAACTCATGAAAAGTCCTGATGAATTAGGGCAGCTGTGCTCGAAGAAATGAGAAGGAAGCACTAGAAGGAAAGCTAAAGGCAGGAAACAATTCTATAGTTGAGAAATAGCAAAAGAAAAAGGAAGACCATACTTGTCCATGATGGTGAGCAGCTGTTTCCTTACATCCTGTGCCCTCCTCAAAGATCTAGACTGCACAAAGTTCTCAAAACACCATGGCCCAGAAAAGTTATTATTTTTCCAAGCATCGTAAACCGTAAGTAACGTCAGATGGTCTCCCTCTGGCTGGAAAAACTTGGCCCTCTTCTGGTCTGCTTGGGCTTGTTTCTCCCTAGGCCTGTAGAAGATATTGCCAGTTTGAATCATTGCAATGATTGTCAAAATCTCATCACTGCATCCAAGGTCCACACTGGCCAGTAGCATCTTAGATAATGGCGGTTCAAGTGGAAACTCTGCCATTTTCCGGCCCAATTTGGTCAGAAGACCCTCCTCATCAAGAGCTCCTAGACTGTACAGCTGTTCCATAGCAGAAATGAGCGCCTGGGGTGAAGGCGGATCCATGAAATCAAAAGACAGAAGATCATTTATCCCCATAGCTTTCATATTAAGCGTAGTAAACCCAAGATTTATCCTCTGGATTTCAGGAATCGAGGTTGGGGACATCTCGTTGCGGTATGCACTCTCAGTGTAGAGGCGGTAACATTTCCCAGGTCCTGTACGCCCGGCACGCCCAGCTCGTTGCTTTGCTGATGCTTGTGATATAGGAGTTATGATCAGTGAATCAAGCCCTTGTTTAGGATTATACACATTTTGCTTCGCAAACCCAGGATCGATTACGTAAAAAATCCCATCTATGGTCAAAGATGCCTCGGCAATATTGGTAGCCACAACCACTTTTCTCTTACCTGGAGGGGCAGGTTCAAATATCCTCGACTGCATTTCACTAGGAAGTGCACTATATACCGGTAGAATAATCAATTCTGGAACATTTTCACCTAGACCTTTCATCCTCTCATAAAGAGATTGGCAGGCAAAATCAATCTCCTCCTGGCCAGTCAAGAAGAGAAGGATGTCTCCTTCAGGTTCCATCAAGTGGATTTGTAGCACGGTAATTAGAGCTGCATCTAGATAATCACTTTCTGGCTGTTTGGTGTAGAGTATCTCCACAGGAAAAGTTCTACCAGGAATTGTAAATATATTACAGTTGAAGAAATAGCCTGAAAACTTCTCCGCATCCAGTGTGGCAGAAGTGACAATCAAGCGAAGGTCAGGTCTCCTTTTTACTAGTTGCTTTAGTAATCCAAAAAGAACATCAGTGTGTATTGTTCTCTCATGAGCTTCATCAAGCATAATAACAGAGTACTGAGAAAGGTTCTCATCAATCAAAATTTCCCTCAGAAGCATGCCGTCCGTCATATACTTGATGACGGTATCTGGACTGGTACAATCCTCGAACCGAATAGCATACCCAACTTCCTCCCCCAACCGACAACCAAACTCTTCAGCAACCCTCTTTGCCACAGACATGGCAGCCACCCTACGGGGCTGAGTACAACCAATTTTTCCCCTAGTGGTATATCCAGCTTCGGCAAGATATTGAGTTACCTGAGTTGTCTTACCCGAACCAGTCTCACCAATAACAACTAAGACCTGGTTGTCATGCACAGCCTGAATGAGTTCCTTCTTTAATTTGTAGATTGGCAAGCTCTGCCTTTGTTCCTGAATGGAGAGCTTTGACCTCTGCCCAAAACTGATGGATTTTCCATAAGCATCCTTCTTCCATTCAGGCATGTCATATGCCGATAAACCAACACCCCTGAGCTCCTGTGCTAGATGCCTCTCACCCATATCTGGCATTGGGTCTTCCCATGGACGATTGAGATCCTTTGGAATAGAATCGAGCATAGTTCGCTGTTGCTGTTCTCTTACTTCTCTCCGCTCCTTTATCAGCGCAGACTGAAGTGCAGCTGCACGACCCAAAGACCCTTCTGGGTTCTTGAAAATCTTAACAGGTGACATATCCATTGAATACCGGCTCTGCCCTTGCAAGAATGCGGGCTCATCCTCGTTCAGTTCAATTTCAAGCTCCTCCTCAGCACCCTCTTCTTGATATAGCACTCCATCTCCTTCCTCATCATATGTGGGATAATCGGTAACACTCAAAACACCAGAAGCAATCAATTGCTTTGCTTCCCATATTTCCGGTGAACTCATCCTCTTTAATGGTCTACGTGATGGGACTACTACATCTTCCTCCTCAAAAATCCTAATCCCTGAAAGACCCACCCTAGTTGCTGGCCCCTCCTTCGACCCGCTAGATGGATTCGTCCTATGCGTATCGTCCATTGAGCTCTTCTTCAACGGAAGCAAATCCTTGCCAGTATTCTGATCGACATCCCTCATCGAAAGACTCAGTTTCTGACCTGACACCGAAATCAGCTTCACATAAACTTCCTGATCCCGTTTCACCACATCCTTGGCATTAGCAATCCGCCGAGTTGCAATCTGTGAAACGTGAACCAAACCCTCCTTCCCCTTCAAATCAGTCAACTGCACGAAGCAGCCCGAGTCCATCACCCTTGAGACCCTACCCTTGTAAACCTTATACAATTCGGGCTCATCGGATTTATACCGCCCATTTGAACGATCTTTACCTCCTCTCGGATAATCTTCATTTTCACCATTATCTCTATTAACCAAATCCTCATCATTTCTCCCATGCTTCTCGTGTCGATCCCTGTGCCTTTCCCTACTGCTGTAATCCCTTCTACCATCCTCATCACCATCGATATCTCTGTCTCTATGCCTCTCATCTCTATCATGTCTATCCCTGCGCCTATCTCTTCTGTCTCTGTCTCTGTCTCGCTCTCCATCTCTGTCTCTGTCCCTATCTCTCCTTCGATGTCTATTTTCTTCTTCGCGTTCTTCCCCCCCGTCTCTGCGTCGCTCCCGTGCCTCCAATTCGATTTCTCTCTCGATCTCCTTAGCTCTCTTTCTATCATCCGCAATCGCCAGCGCCGAATACATGGCCTTCTTACCATCCGAAGCGCTCTCATTCTTCGACTCCTTGTCGGAATTCTGCTTCGGAGGAAGAATTGCGTGTATTATCGTCAGAAGCGTACGGACAAAGTAATCGGGCATCTCGGCGCCGTTTTCCTTTAGTTTCGCATCGAACTCATCGACGGTCTCACAGTTGCGGCCCAATTCCGTAATGAATTCGGCGAGAACTTTGTCCCCGAACCCTAGATGCGTTTCAAGTTCCGAGCAGACCTTGGAGACGAGCGAGAAGTATTCGAGCTTCTTCAAGCCGTCGTCTTTGGAAGCGGGGGCCATTGTTAAAGATACAGAAATGACACAGATTCAATACGAAAAACGATCGAAATGTGTGAGAGTAATGGGAATTAGGGTTTACTGCGTGCTTGATTTTCGGGACTCTTTTTTTTTGTTTTTTGATAAGAGAGATTTTCGGGACTCTTCTGGACAAGCAGAGGAAGACAGAATTGAAACCCTAATTTACAGCGTCTGAACTCAGTTAAAGCGGACGACGAAAACGCATCGTTTTGGCTATACTGAACATGTCATCGTGTGTACATGTAACAGAAAAAGAGCTTTCTTACTTATCATTTTCACACACTATTTTTTTTTTCAAAATGTTTTTAATTTTTATTTATTTTATTCTTCTCAAACTTATTAAATTCTTCTACACATTATCTATATACCACACATTTAATAAGAAAAAAAAAAATATAATATGTGGTGTGTGAAGATGATAAATAGAATTTTTCTTCTACTTACTATTCTTATTTTTTATATTTGGCATATAACATTTTTATTACAAGCCTTGCTATTCATCATTCTCATATAACATATACACTATATTTAATTTAATTTAATTTTTAATTTTTCTTTGTTTTTTCTTTTTAAACTAATTGAATTCTTCTATTCATCATCTATACACCACTGCTCACCATCCCTAAACCATACATTTTGTAAGAGAAATAAATTAAAAAATTAAAACATTATATGTAATTGTAGTATGAGAATGATAAGTATAATTTTTCTTTAATTACCGTTGACACAAAACATGAAAAAATTCTTCTCACTTCTACACCTTTTTATATATAGGCTCCTCCACTTCTGGAATGGATAAAGGATAACAGATTCTAACTTCTAAAGCTGCGATAAGTTAATATGCAAACTTAAGTTACAAATGATTTATACAGTTGTTATACTGCATAATTCATTTGGAAAAAAATGATAAAAGACCTTCTTTTTTTTTCTTTTTTTTTTTTTAATTTTTTTTAATGATGGATCTTCTTTTTCAAAGATGTATGACACCGTATGACACCGTGTCATAAGGTAGGGTGGGCAGCGGGGGCCGCCACCTGTCTGTCCTGCCTCTGAATGGGCGGCTAGGTTGACCCTAGCGGGACCCGCCCTCCCCCCCGGCTCTGCACTCATTTATTTTTTAATATAAAAAATTATAATTTTTAAAATTTATATAAATATATTATATATAGATATTTACAAATTACTTGAAATTGAATTCAAATTAATGGATTGTCTTAACCTCTTAGGCCAACCATTATATAGGAAGTCAAAGCAATACGAATTACTTAAAGTTGAATTCAAATTAATGGATTGCCCTCGCCACACACCATGCGGGCAGCACCCTTACCATAAGGGTTGGTTTAGATATTATTTCAAAGATCATCACATTTCAACATACATCACTCCAACACAAACAATTTTCAATTTTTAATTTTTAAAATTTTCATTTAATTATTACAACTTTCTCAAACTTCCAAACAAAACATAAAAAACAATTCAACTTATTCAAATCTCAAAAAAAAAATTATATTAAAAAAAATTATATTCTAACAATATTTTAAATTTATAATATTTTTATTCAACTTTTTCTCTCTCATTTTTTAAAATTCCATAAAATATCAGAACTCAAACTATTCTACTACTATTTACAAATCATTTTACTAGGGTTGTAAAACACAGGTGAACCGATGGGTTTGGTCCGGTGCCGAGTTTAGTTCGGTTTGGTATCAGTTTTATTTTTCTTAAAACCGGTCAAAATCAATTCAGTTCTGATTTTTCTTTTTCTAAAACTGGACTGGACCGAACCAGACTGGTTCATATATATATATTATAATTTTTTATATTGTATATAATTTATATATATAATATATAATTATATATAAAATAGTTTTGTATTATATGATAAATTACTAATTAATATAATTTTAAATTTTAAAATCTTATATCACTATAGTCTATTGTCTTAAAAGTTATACTAATACTATATCACTATATATTATAATATACTATAATATATCACTATTATCTATAATACAATTATAATATATATTATAATATACTACAATATATTATCACTATAATATTATATACTATAATATACTATATTATATAATATATAATATAGTATATTAAAATCGAAAAACGGGACCAAACCGGACAGGAATCGATAAAACTGGAAGTACCGGTTTAAGGGGATAATCGGTACAGAATCGGTTCTTAAAAATGCAAAACCGGTACATACCGGCTCGATCCCAAATTTTGTCCAAAACCGGATTGGTTATACCCCTACATTTCAGTATGAAAAATTCTAGACATAAGCCCCACACTCCTGCACACCACTTAAAAATATGTGATTAAGAAATATGAAATATGAGACTAAAAAAGTACAATCACATGGTTATAAATGGTGCAAAGTGTGAGACTTCTGTGTAGCACGTCCCTTTCACTATTATACACAGATTTTTCACCCTATCTCAATATCTAAACGAGGCCTAAAACTTTATCTAATATTATTATTAATAGATCTTACCATGTATTTAGATCAATGTTTTGAATACCGTTTCGGTCAAAACATTGAAACCAGATATTTCAATACCCGTATTGAGATATTCCAAAATAATAGTCTATATATGAATAAATTATATATAAATTATAAATAATCTGGTTTGAATTAGGGGTCCAAAAATAAAGAAGAAACGAAAAAGAAAAGAAAAGAAGTAAAGGTCGAAAACCGAAATATCAACTGAAATCCAAAATATCAGCCAATACGGTCGAAATTCTGACCGGTACAAAACTCGACCCTTTTCTATACTGGCTACCCAGCTAGTACAGCATATTTAAACCGTACCGGTCAGTACAAAACGAAATTAAAAACCTTAATTTAGATACTAATTTAATCAAGCAGACAAAAGTAGATTTCTATCATCTTGTAAGCAAATCCTACATTTTCAAGATTGTAAATATTAATAGATATTAAAATCAAAGAAAGAAAATTCTGCATACGAGGCTCTCATCCAACTTCAGAACTTCCATCTCACTATGACAAGTAAACTTTTTTTTTCATTATTGAAAAGCTTAATGCCTCTCATTCTTGCTACTTTTCAATATGAAATTTTGAGTCTTTTAAAAAAAAAATATAGAATACTACAAGAATAATAAAAAAAAGTCGGACTTTAAATATTGAATGAAAGTACGATGATAAGTAATATTACTCAATCAAAAAACCAAGTGAATCAGAATATATATAATATACGTGTGCGCAAGCGGGTGATACCTTTTACCCAGTCATCAGCGTCAATGAATGGAAGTAATGGGTAAATATCATGCATGCAAGTAGCAAGCATCAGGAAAGAACCGTAACACCACCGGCATCATTGCTATAAATTAAAACCTCAATATCACAAAAATCAAAGGGGAGAAAATTTCACCTTCATTTCCTACAGGTATGATCGATCTCCGCCCCCTCCTTCCCTTCTCTCTGTTTGGTTATTCCATGACATCCTGGTAGAGTGATTCACCCAATTTTTAACTCTAGAAATAAAAGTATAAACCACCATTTAGGGTTTGTTATTGATATAAAAAAAAATATGCATCCCCTTCGACAATTATGCCGCTAGCCACAACAAGCTAGCTATCTTCCACTGATAAAAGGACGTCATGACTCATGAGCCAACAATTACCCGAAAAACAATTTTCATCTTATAAAATAAACACAATCTCTTTCTTCCCGCCAGCAGCCCACAATATGTAACGACCACCAGAGTCCATCAGTGATGAGCCTTGGCTTGAGCTTTTTGATGTGACTTTGCCTTCGCCTGGCAACAAAGAGGGGAGAAATATGAGTCATAATTTTCAACATAACTGCAGTATTGAATCTTATTTTTCCATTATATATCCGCTTTTGAAGGAGGCGATTATAAGGGAGGGAAAAAGAAATTTAAAAGACAACAGTCATTACAATATAGGTGAGAAAAGACACTTCTGGAAAACAGAATAGGTGTACTTTACACTACAGTAGGTGCAAATTGGAGTGCTGAATACCGGAAGTTTGGAGGTACCATTGCAAAACGGGTGATTGTTTGAGAGATAAATAGTGCATAGCAACAAAACTACAAAATAGCAGTGAACCTATTGTTTATTTTTTTATAAGTAAATAAGTAGTTTTATTGAATAGAATGAAACTAGGCAAAGCCCAAGTATACAGGAAGTATACAAAGTGAGACACCTAATTACATTCTAGTGAGCTGAACAATGAAAAGAGAGTTTGCAGCTCAGGAAATCTGAAGGCTGTAAAAATTATTATTTTTTTATTAGTTGAAATCAGTACCTATTATAAAGATTTCACATTAAATACTGCTGTTTTTTTTGTTGGGGAGAGAGGGGGGGGGGGGGGGGGCATTGTATCCTCTCTTGAAATGGTGCCTAAATAGGCATTATCTTAATTCTGTCAACAAAGCATTATCAAAAGAAAGTTTTATAATCCACAAAACAATCCTCAATAGACAGAACATTCTTTCGTCTATCCCATCTTTTTCATCCCTTTCCCCTTAGCAACCTAAGTATCTCCACCAACTTAAATTAGTTCCATATCACAATGAATCAACACTCTGAATCTTGGATTTAATTTCAAGAGCAGTTAAAATGTGAGCACAGCTGCTCTGGCTAGCACAACTTCTAGATCCGGCACATAATAAGGCAGAGGCCAATTGCTTTTGGTGTTTCAAGGATAGAGACCTCCAAACATGGCCCACTGAGGTTTTTTTTATTTTATTTTTTATGTAGACATCCAATAAAAGTGCCAAGAAGAATTTCATAAAAGTCATCAATTGGGCTGCGAATGATGAAGATGTGTTTAACCAGAGTTCACAATGATGCCTACATAAAAAGTATTCCATGATGAAGGGTTGTGAATGATGGTGGCTCTTTATTTTTGGTATGGAAGATGAGTTAAACCTTAACAGAGTTCACAATGATGAAGGGCATACCACACAAGGTGTTTTGGCTGAGCAGGAATTCTCGCCTCTCGGTTGGGTTTATCCCAAAAAAGTAATCTAAAAATTAGAGGACTAGCTCCCACTCTAAAAATTAAAATCCACACTGTTCAAAAATCTCTATGTTTGGACAAAAGCTCGCAACAGCCCCCAAGTTTCCAGCCTATTAGATTTTGATTATTTTTTTTTATCCTTCTCTCTCCTTGCTAGTTGGGTGTATCCTTTGGTATACTTCCTATGTAATTGGGTTGCACCCTTCTGTGACTTCAATAAAATTAGCATTACTAATAAATAAAAAATTATCTATAGAGGACAAGGCTAGCCTGCATCTTCTCCCCTTCTTTTACGAGTGTTCTCTGAATTTGACATATTCTTTATACATACAATCTCCAATATGTAGGCTTGGCTCAACAAAGTGTCATCATGCAATCCAAATGCTCTACCTCCCCTATCCCTCCCCCCAAACCCACTCCTTCCCCACAAATGTTCTGTCATCTGTTATCAACTACCATGATTCATGAATCTTTTTTTTATAAGAAAGTATAAATCAACTACCATGAATCTTCGTTCAAAGTATGTATACAATGTTATTAGCTGATGTATTGCACCATATTCAGTAAAATATCAACCTGCATTCACATTTATACTTTTTGCCTGAGTTCACTTGGACAACGTATTCATAATCATACTTATACAGTAAAAAATCCGCATTCTTTTTTACTCTGCCATTATTCACTTTCTTTAATACAAAAGTGCTTTCAAAATATTAAGTAATATATCAATACTTTTGAAGATAAATTATACTATTTTATAGGTTAAAAAAAATTATCAAAATTTAAAAGGCACAAAATATATACAAATTATGACACTGGTTTTTTTTTTTTTTATCAGTAACAAATAATGAAACTGATTTAGGTGTATATTGTTTATTACAAAAAAATACAGAGATGTTGTTTACATGTCATATCCAGTTGTATTGATAAAATATGGATCATGCAAACAATGATCGTTAGCTACAGCACCACTTCTACAAACAGTAAAAACAGATAATTGTGGACTAGATCCAACCAGGGAGGATTACACATAGCAAAAGGTAAAATTAAGTAACAAGCAGCATTCATTCTTGAAAGCACCTTGAGAATCTTAAGCTTCAGGCTTCCATAGACCACGCCGAAAGTGAAGGCTGATGCACGAGCCACCTGCAAAGAATGATGAAATTAGATTTCCGATCTTAAAGATTCCATTCTCTAAATTCAACTAAACGTAAAAAAACAACCATTTGACCATAAGGAAGCATGAAAACACTACAAACTTAATAGAATCCAAAATAAGATTTGATGAAAAACTGAGAAGTGAAGATTGAAGAAATACCAGGGCGAGAGTGCTGGTGCCAGAATAAGGGCCTGGAGGCGGCGCCATCGGATCTCAGACCGAAAATGGCTGAACTTGACAAGTCACTGTGGAAAGAAACCCTAATCGGATCAAAGTTACGAAACTCCAGTCCTCTCTACTCTCTAGTCTCTAGTATTTGATCCCCTGTGAATCTGAATCGCGAAGGACACTTGTGTATAATCGGGTTCGTTGAAACTTGAAAGAGCATGTAGACCCGCACCGTTTTGACCCGTACCGTTTGGGGCCAAACTCAAAAGGAATAGCTATTGTACTTAAGATGATAATAGATTTGCTATCTTCTAATATCCGTTTACTATTATACAGTGTATTTAAAATTTGTATTTTTTATTATTTTCTTTTAATATTTTTTTAACATCTTTAATAAAAAAAAATTAAAATCTCAATTTTTAATAAAAATTAATTTTGTCATTTTTAATTTTGTCATTCCTTAATCAAATTTTAATAAAAATCTCATTTTTTCATTCCTTAATCAACTTTTTTAACAACCTTAATCATTTGAATTTTTTCATTTTCTCACATCTATGGTTTGGTAGCTTAAAATCTCATTATTTAATAAAAATTCAATAATGTGACAGATAACTTTGGTGTGATTGAAAAAACAAAACATAATATAAAAATTAAGAGTTCTTCTACTCATCATCTCTACATCACACATTTGCTAAAAGAAAAAATGTAAAAATAGATGTGTGGTGTAGGGATGATGAGTAGAATTTTTCAAAAAAATAATATTTTAAAAAAAATCAACCAATACACTTCTATTAATCGTGAGATTCATTTTGTCTAAAAAGAGTGTATCTTAATCAAATTTAATATATGTAGTTCGCTCTTTAAAGAGTTGTTTAGATTGAGAGAGCTTCTCGACTTATCTCATTTCATCTTATTTAATCATTATAATTTTTTCAAATTCTCATATAAAATACAATAAACAATTCAACTTTTTAAACCGAAAGTTATATTAAAAAATTATATTCTAACAATATTTTATTCAATTTTTAACTTTTATCTCAACTTATATTATCTTAAGTCACTTTCCAAACCTCCCTAGTGGTCGCTCTAGGTGGTTTGGGCAATTTCTTGATAGTTTTTTTCTTATTGAGATTACAAGTTCCTTTATTCCTTACGTGGGGTACGTGGTTCATTCGGTCGATTTGCTACCGATGTCATGGTAGATTATTTGTCTCAGCGGTGGAAAAATTTCTTTTTGTCAAATTTGAAAAACACAGAGGTTGTGATTTAGGAACCAACTCCGGTGTTTACGGTGGAGCAATCAAAATGTTGTCTTTTGTTTAAACTTCTGTCTAAGAAGTTTGTGTATAAGGAAGTATTTAAGTCCATGATGAAATCGGTGTGGGATCCTATGAAGGGGGTGAAGTTTTATGATTTAAGTGATAATATATTCTCAGCCCAGTTTACAGAGCAATGTAATAAAGATTGTGTATCGAGCAGAGGATTGTAGACCGGGCTGGGCTTGGGTTTTCGTGTTCTTCATGATTTAGTACGAAGTGAAGCTCCCAAGGTGGTCTTTATGAGGGAGAACAAATCAATTGCTAGAAGATGGAGACTTTAAAGTTCAGTATGCAGCTTTATGGTTGCCTTGCAGTTAATTGTGAAGGTAATAGTGGCAGACTTGTTATGTTTTGGCATAAGTACATTGACTTGGCGATTCTTTCTTATTCTAAACACCACTTTGATGTTTGGATTTTTTATTTTACTACAAATTATAAGTGGCGTATTACTGCAGTATATGGTCATCTTGAGGTAGGCGTAGGAAGGAAGTTTGGCAATTGTTGAAGTCCATTTCAATTTCTATCGATACTCCTTGCTTGGTTTTTGGGGACTTTAATGAAAGGAGTAGAAGTTTTATTGATAAGCTTCTAGACGAAGAGGGTGTTTGGAGGGGGCAGATTTAGAACATGTTGTGCCATACTTTTCATATTTATTCTCTTTTTCCAACCCAAGAGGCATGCACAATGTACTTGATATAATGCAGTCTAAGATAACTACTCCTATGAATGATGTTCTTTTGCAACCATTTTCTATTGAGGAAGTAAAGCAAGCTTTGTTCCAAATGCAGCCGATGAAGGCACTTGGTCCATTTTTCAATTTTTTTTCCAGAAGTATTGGCATATTGTTGGCATATTTTATAGTAATTAAAGTATACTAGTATAATGTTGAATTTAATTATAGTCTATATAAGTTCTAGACTTTTTATATGAGTATCTATGATCAAATGTGTAAAAATGTATTTACAAAAATAATATATATTATAATTTATCATGCCAAAAATGTATTTATTCTTGATATAATATATATATCAAATGTAAGTTTATATTAATAACTTAGTATTAATATTTATGTTTAAAACTAAAATGTATATGTTATATCAAACGTTATATTAAAAGTTATATGATTAATTTTATGTTATATCACATGTTATATTAATTTTATGTTATAAGATTAATAGACTTGGATAATAAGACTAAAATTTCCTGTTATATTAATTATCAATTTAACATATAGTCTATATAATATAATATAAAAAATGATATATAATATCAAAAATTATAAATATATATACCGGTTCAATTCGTTTTAAACCAATTTTCAAAATATGAAAATCGGTACCGCACTGGTTTAAGACCGGTTTCGATTCTTATAAACCGGTATCGTACCGGACCGCTTACAAACCGGACCAAATCTACCGGTTCAACCGGGTTTCTAGTTTTGCTTTACACCCCAATTAGGGAGTGGGAAATCCATTAATATTTGAAAAGGTAAGTGAGCTTAGAGCCTCATTTTTCACAATCTTCTCAGTTATTATCTTTGGGATCCACTGATAATGAGTTGTTTAATCCATCTTCTAGATCTTGGAATGAAGCATTGATAAGAGATGCATTTCCTGATCTCTATGTGGCTGAGCAGATTGTTCAAATCCCTTTACATTCTTGGACTGCTGATCAGCTTGTTTGGAGTGGTACTAGAAATTTCATGTATTCTATTAAGTTAAGGTATCATTTTACTTTAGAGTTGTTTAAAACCGAAGGGAGAATTGAAATTTCACATTAAATTTACAACTTAAACATGTGTTTTGACGGAAGCTGTGCATTTTGACACTTCCTAATAAAGTGAAGAATTTGCTTGGAGGGCTTGTATTAAATTGCGAAGGGGTATTGTATATGATAGTATTTGTGATCACTGTAATTTGCAACTTGAAGATAACATCCATGCATTATGTTTGTGTAGCGTCACCTTTTTTTTTTTGGTTACTTTTCATAGGTATAGTAACACTTAATAATGGATTTACTTTAGTTATATAATTATGATATATGGTTTCTCATGAGTCATTCTTATTTACTTTGTCACGCATTTTCGGCATCAATACGTCAACAACATTCATAGATATTATAAATATGAAATATTTAAATTTTCATGTATTCGAATATATATTAGGTACTAGAAATAAGGAAATTATTTTATAAATTTGAAAAACCAACAAACTTCAACAAAATAACTCAAAAAGAAATTAAATAGAACATATATAAACTCTTTATAGGTCTTTATCGATGGAGGTACTACCGATTGGAGTGAGTTTTGACTATCATTTTGCAATAGTTAATAGTAGAATATTAAGGCTCAGTTTGGATTGAGAGACGCTCTCAATCCATCTCATCTCATTATTACAGTTTTTATAAATTTTTACAAAATACAATAAACAATTTAATTTTTTTTAAATCTCAAAACAAATAATAATATTAAAAAATAATATTTTAATAATATTTTATTCAACTTCTAACTTTTATCTCAACTCATCTTATCTTAACTCACTATCTAAACCAGGGCCGCCTTAATAGATTTTGAAGCCTGGCGATAAGTAAACGGAGCTTTTTTCTTATATCAAATTAACTAGGTTATATTTAAATATATTTTTATTTAAAAATTATTTTTCTTGCCTTTTGAGATGCAAAATTGCTAATTAAATTTTTATATTCAAGTTCTTCTAATATCTTCTTCTCAATTGATAATATGGCTAGTCCATTTAATCTTTCCTATGACATTGTTGATCTTAGATAAGATTTTATCAATTTTAATTTTGAAAAACTTTTTTCTGCAGAAGCAATAGTAACAGGTATTGTCAATAAAATTCTATAAGCTAGCGATACATGCATTTGGAAAAGAATCAAGTCTTTTTATATAATTTAATATATTAATAGGAGTGTTTTCTTTCTACTACTGGTAAAATTTCTTTTAAAACTTTTAGTTCAGAAAATAAATCTAAACCATCAATATTATATTTCAAAAAGCTTTAAAGACTAAGACAATTTTTTTACGAACTACCATATTCAAGTGATTTCAATTTCTTGATATTAAATAGAAAACCAAAAATATTTTCATATATTTGAAACTATTTAAACCTATTTTGAATTGAAGAAATTGCTTGATCTACTATATATGAATAAGAAATAATTAATTATAAAAGATTCTTTAGCAGATTGTGTTGTCTCTTCATTGACATTTTCATCAAACTGTTTTTTTCTATGAATTATTCGTTTTGCTCTAAATACAGGTTCTATTTACATACTAATTGCAACCTCTTTCGATGAAATCATAGCAGATTTAAATCCATTTTCTCTATAATCTTGAAAAAAAAAAAGACATTTTAATTGATCAATTGCAACATCTATATGCATATCTTTGGATTGCAGACTTTTACTTACAGTATTGACCGCAAATAATATATCATACTATATGGTCATGCCTAATATGAATTCAAAGTTCTCAATTTCATATGCTACTAAACAATTAGCTTCACTCTTTGTTTCAGGATCTTCAGTTCTTTTTGCTAGTCGTAATAAAGCTTCTCTTATTTGTGGAGTTTGGAATTTTATTACTTTGATACTTTTAATTCGACTTTTCCAACGTGTTTGTGAGAGTGGCTTAAGAGTTAGAATCGACACATTATCTTGCAAAATTTTTCATCGCTTTGTTAATGAAGAAAACAAAGAATAAATACGTTGGACTATTCCAAAAAATGATATAGTTTTAAGACAAAAATTAGCCATGTCACGTATAACAAGATTAAGAATATGACAACCACATGGCGTATAAAATGCTTTGGGGTTTATATCAAGCAATCTTCTTTGCACCCCTTGCTCTTTTCCTTTCATATTAGACCCATTGTTATAACTTTGTCCTCAAACATTATTAATATCAAGTTCAAGATTTTTTATTGCATCTAATAATTCACTAAGAATACCTTTTTCACTTGTATCATCTACTTTAATAAATTCTAAAAAATGTTATTCTATTTTTATACACATCTAAACTCATTTTGGGTGAGTCTCACAAAACTCACTTCACCATCTCAACTTATAATTATTTATAAAAAACTTAATTCATCTTAACTTTCAAACGAAACCTTATTCTTTGCATCCTTACTTATTAAAGAGTTGCAACAAACGTACATTGGAATCTTATTTGATAATGCTATGTTGTAGTTTTGAACTTAGAAGAAATTCGGGTAGTAGAAGTCTTATATTATATACTCATATCTTATATCCTACTAAGTTATTCTATTTTCAAACCAGTGTGTAAAGCATATTATTTATATCACTTCAGAGCTGGCTCAATAGGTTCAGGGGCCTAATTAAGGCTAAAATTTTGATTGAAGCTTTATTTTAAAGTAAAATTAAATATATTAATTTTTTTATAGAATAAATATATTAATTTTAATATTATATTCTTATTTAAAAATAGTTCCTATCATTTTGCAAAGTAAAATTATTGATTAAGATTTTATACCATTTTTTCAACTAATAACCAACTTAATCTTTATTAGAAAACTTTCGATTTAGAGATGATTTTATCAAATCTAGTTTTACAAGATGTGCTTTAGACTCTTGGAGCCCTTGGGAACATAATTGTTCTCAGCTATTGATGTTCTCAAATTCTATTTTTTCTTTTTTATTTCTCAAAATCCAATAAAACACCTTAACTCAAACTATTTCACTACTATTCACAAACTATTTTATTATTATTCACAAATATCATGAAATATTCTTAGTATCCAAATAAGTTATAGAAACAATTATAATCATTATTGTCAAAAAAGTTATATAAATAACCTACATATTTGGGAAAAGAGGGCCCTTGCCTCTACAAAGGATTATATAAAAAAAATTTATGAACACTTGAAATTTAGATTTTACTATTTATAATTTTTACATTATATATTAAACTAATAATAACAAAAAAGAAGTCTATTCTTAGAATGAGAGTGCTTGAAATAATTATTATGTGGGATACTTTCAAAACTAATAATGACATAATATCTATTTGATACTTTAGATATTCTTATTAAGTTAATTAATTTTTTTAATTAGATATTTTTTTCTATTTAAAGATTTCTACTTAATTTTTTTTGGGGCCTTCTTCCACTAGGGGCCTTAGGTAATTACCTAACTTGTCTAATGGAAGAGCCAAGCCCGCATCACTTAAATGGTAAAATTTGATTTGTAAACCTCAAATTTTAAAATTTATATTTCAAGTCGTAAACATTTTATCAAGTGTGTTGAAATGTATGTTATTTGAGGAGTGGCGCATAAATCGGTGAAACTACACAAACTTGGATTTTGAACTTCTTCTTAATGAGTAAAAATTTATATTTTTTAAAAGTCTTACAATTTTTTTATAAAGATTTTGCACGTAACTTGATACTTAAGATTTGTAGATAGCATTATTCTTAACTCAAAAAGAATAGTTTAACCATCAATTGCATTGCAACGAAGAAACTGTCAAGAAAGGTAAAATGCATTTCTACAAAAAAAAAAAAAAAAAAAAAAAAAAAAAAAAAAAAAAAAAAAA
>QEOT01001865.1:638314-709776 GCA_003123785.1 Pterocarya stenoptera
AAAAAAAAAAAAAAAAAAAAAAAAAAAAAAAGTAGTTACACAATCTGTGAGCTCAATGAAAAGTGGGTGAAATTCAATACTAATACTAATACGTAAAAATAAAAAAGCTCAATGAATGTTTTTGAAAAGTCCCTAAATCATAAAATCCACCCCTTTCTTCTTCTTTCTTCTTTGGTTGGTACCGATTCAGTTATTAGAACAGTAATACCGGATCACCCTTGAATCATTATCATCATCATCATCATTCGTGTTGTCGAATACAAAATAGACTCCCAAATCCACTTCCGGTGTTCTGCCTTTGCCTTCAAATTCAAGTGAAACTCGAAAGCAATCCCCTAAATTGGTCTCACCTCGCCCCTCCAAGTCTCCACGTGGAAAACAAAACAGCCACATGACACCATCTAATTCCAATGTTCTGTCATAATTGGGGTATAGCCTACTATCCTCTCGACCATTGATATATACCTTGACTTTGATCCTGTCAGAACAGGGCGACAAAGCATCCAAGTTAAAAACAATACCGATAACCAAACCTGCTAACTTGGCTTTTTTAGGTGGAGGCATTAGGAAACACATCTCATTCTCCCTAGTTTGATGCCGAAACCATTCTGGTAACTCCCCTCCTCTAACTTTTACTTCAATTTCCATTTTTCTACAGAATCTATATACCATAGGCAACATCATTGTTAAATTCTCGATGAAGGATTTTCCACCACTACTTGCATTCTTTTGTCGAAGCCCCTCGCAATCCTTCAATACAAGGTATTGCAAATTGGTAAATCTAGTGATACATGCAGGGATGCTAACGAAATTGTTTCCTGATAGATCCAAAAGTTTTAGCGTGGAAAGGCAATGAAGATTCTCGAGGAAATCAACTTCTGCTAGATTACAGTAAGAGATGTTCAACTCTGTCAAAGCTGGAAACCCAACAGAGAGCCTTCCAAGGTTTTTGCAACCCGAAAGATGAAGATACTTGAGACGTGGCAACTTAGAAATGCTTCTAGGGAGATCTCTAAGCTTCTTGCATGAATATATTTGTATCCATTCAAGCCCAATGAGATATTCAACTGACGAAGGCACTTCTTGAAGTGGACTGTGATAAAAAGTAATTTGCCTTAAACGAGGAATTTCTCCCACAATATTTGGAAATTTCTCAATACTTGTGCCCTCACCAAGTCCTAGGAATTCAAGAACTGGCAACTTCAGGTTAGGAAGACGTCCAAGTTTAAAGCAATAACTAACAATCAAACGACGCAGTTTGTTTAGAAATCCAACAGATTGATGAACCTCAACTAAATTGCCACAACCATTAAGATCCAAACTCTCAAGATTTGCCATCGTTGAGACATCTGGGATGCACGTCAAGTATTCACAGCAAGAAAAACTTATTTTTCTCAAATTTTCACAAACCTGGAAAATAAAGATGAAAGGACCAATATTAATGTATCAGCTTCCAAGAATTGCATATATAATTTAAATTTTTTACAAGTAAATTTTTTTAAAAAGAAAAATTGATCCAGACATCTGAATTCTAATTTTAAAATCCAGAAAAGAAATAAGATATTTAGATCATAACTTTACCTTTATTCCTTCGAATTGCTTGATTTTACTGCGACACATGTTGAGAGTAACAAGTTTCTGAGGATGAAAATTGGACGGCAAAGATGGTGACGGGTATCCAGCCCAATCAAGCAATCTTAGCTCATTAGACAAACTTTTAGGACCCTCTGAAAAGCATGCACAACGGATTTTAAGTATTCTAAGCCTTTTCATTTCTGTTAAGGCTCCAGGATTTAGAAAAATATCTTTTGGTCCGAACAAATCTAGCTTTATGCCTTGAATTGCATTAGTTCCCTATATATAGAACAAGTGGACGACAAAATATTAGGACTCAATTGATAGAGTAAAAATGATAAAATGGTATGTGTGTGTGCGTGTGTGTGTGTGTATATTCTATTAGGTTTTGCCTAGAAAAACAAATTATGTCGCTCTTACCGTGTTTTCCATAAGAACATGGAGAATATCCTCATGAGACCATAATCGGCTACGCTTTCCTGGCTCGTTGGGAGATTCTTGATGAACAATATTCCTACCCATCAATTGTATCAAGTCATGCATCTGCAATTCGTTTTTGTATACAATCACTAAAGATCTTTCAATGAGAACTTGTATTCCAATAATTGGATCAAAATCGCTTGCTTCCAAAACACTAGTTACATAATCTTTGTTTTCTCCCTTAAAGAAACACGCAATATCAAGGAAGATAGCCTACTCATTGTCTTCCAGTGCATCAAAGCTTATTTTAAGTATTTCATAGATCTCTTTATGAAGACTTCTTTGCAATTTACATATTGTGCTTTCCCATTGAGCTTCACTTCTACGATATAGGAGAGATCCCAACACCACTAGAACCAAGGGAAGGCCCTTGGCGTACTGAACCATACGATCCATGAGCACCTTATACCCTTTTTCAGGATAAGATTTCTTGAATGCATTCCAACTAAGAAGTTGAAGAGCATTAGCATGACTTAATCCTTGGACCTCGTATTTTCTTTCTACCCCATGGGTATCTAGAACATGTTGATCTCTAGTTGTAATAATGATTCTACTTCCTGGACCAAACCAATTCTTACCTCCTGCTAATTTCTCAAGTTGTCCAGACATATTGACATCATTAAGAACTAAAAGAACCTTCTTATGGCAGAGCCTCTTCTTTATTACATTAATTCCTCTATCCTCATTTCCAACCTTTAAGTTGGTATTGCCCAAGGTCTCAGATAGAAGCGTTTCTTGTAATTGAACAAGGCCGCACCGCTTTGTAGTTTCTCGGACGTTAGCAAGAAAGCTGAAACTTTGAAACTGATCAGTAAATAAGTTGTATACAGCTTTTGCAATAGTTGTTTTACCTATTCCTCCAATTCCATGGATTCCAACCATGCGAACGTCGTCATACCCAACACTCAACAGCTCACTCATGGCATGTATGTGAGACTGTAATCCGACTGGGTTCTTCGCAACATCTAAAGGTGTGCGCTTCAATATTCTACTTGATATCTCTTCAACAATGCTCTGGATAAAATCGGACTCATGCCTACAAAGCGTTTCAGGATCAATCTTGAAATCGCAAAGAAGAATCTGATCAAGGCTTTCTTTCGTGCCACAAATATAGAGGAATTAGGAAATGAAAAGTAAAGCAGCAAAAACTGAAAGCGTACCCATTGTTCAAATGCCAACCGGACAAATTGGCTGCCGCTTTGAGAGCCACCTTCCACCTCAACACCCTCTGCATATCATCCTTGAATTTCTTTTCATGTATATTCATCACTTTTCCAAACTGTTTCCGCACATCTGAAGGATCCACATCGTAGAAAATGGGTCGAACCATTTGGCCAATTGATTTCCGACACTTGAGAATCTTGACGAGTTCATCTAAGCACCACGTGGAAGCGGCATAGTTCTTAGAGAAGACGATGATGGAAATCTTAGATTGTTCGATGGCTTCCAAAAGTACTGGGGAGATTTCGTCTCCCTTCTGAAGATCCACGTCATCTCTGAAGGTTTTGATCCCCTTTATAACGAGAGCGTTATATAGATGACCGGTAAAGGTATTGCGGGTATCTTCCCCTCTGAAACTCAGAAACACGTCATGATTCCGATGAGGGGAAGAAGAGGAGGAGGAGGAGGAGACATTTGGGATGGCCATTGAAGAGATTGAAATCTTGCTAGCTTGTTTGAAGGAAGAAGGGTCAGGAGTTATTGAGTGCAGAGAGACATGTGAGTAGAGAGCTTTATATCAAGGAAGTGGATCAAGATGGTTTGACTTTTGGGAGGGTCATGAAATTTCCTGGGCATTACCGAAGAAGCTGCTACTTTCAAACTGATCAGCAAATTTCTTCTTCTTTGTAAAAAACTTGTCTTTATCTCTCCCAATATCTCTGTCTTTCACCGAATGATCCAACAAAGCTCACAACACTTGTTTTTTCTTTTTCTAACTTTTTCTCCCTTTGCTAGCAAAATCGAAATGAGCCTGATAAGAATCCATTGTTTGTTGAGTGAGTACCACACGTCTTTTCTTTTTGAATATCTTTCATTACATTTCTTTTAATTCTTGTAGTGTGCATTATTTCACAAAATTCAACCACTCCTTGGGAAATTGATTGGTCTGTACCCATTATTGTGGACCCAATTGATAACGGTGACTGCTTATAATCGTCATCATCATCTTTTTCATCAATCAACTGAACAATTATTGGAGGAACTTTTGTTGTGGGTCATCTTTGGAAAACAAGGTAGCCATCCACTCAAAATGAAAAATGATCCCTGCCGACGCATCTCTGGGTAACCAAATAAGCTTGTCGGAGCTAGCTGTGTATATATATGTACAAGAAGTAGCCTTTCTATGGTACATGATCAATGTGAATGCATTAGCCGCCCTAGCTGTATGTTCCTTATGCATGTCATCTTGGCCCCATTCAATTGTGGTTGGAGAGGATATTTCGGAATCCCCAGACATCATGTAATGGGTTTGGTCCCTTTAATCGACACGTTACGTGATGATTCCACTCCCTTACAAATTAACTGACTGGCCTCCTTCTTAGGCCATCATTTTCCAAGCTGTTTATAATTATAATTGCAAAAACTCCCAATACCTATCATCAATATCTATTTTTAAGTTGGAGTTGCCACACATTATCAGGCCAAAGCTTTTGCTTTATCTCGTATGAGCTTTGGTTTTCGATAGAGAACTGCTTGCATAAAATTTATAGAGAGTACTTGCTGTGGTACTATAAGGTATGGGGCCAATTTGGTTTCTGGTTTTGTATCTTCTTTTAGCAACACCACCTTCAGTTCTTGCGGAGCTTCATCAAGGCATGCATATATACGTCTCTCTTTTTATGTCAGGCAATTCTACAAAAGAAGGGGTTTCCTTTTATTCTCTGTTTATCATTGTTCAGGCTGTTTTCTTGCTGTTTTTCGGGCTTCTGTGTATTTGTAAATCTCAGGCTTTCACCGGTCCATGGGAAACTGAATATTTGTGATTTATTTGCATAAACCACAACGTAATTCATTGTGTAAATTAAGTAAAAATAATATCTCGAAGTTGTTCTAAGTAATTCTCTCTCTCTCTCTCTCTCTCTGGGGCATATACTTGCGGGAAATAAGGATCTATATGTATGTTTGTAGCGTAAATGATAGAATTCCATACAGTTTAAAAGTCTCGTTTATAAAAATTATGCAGAAACTGAGCTGCGCCACAAGCAGCCGGCCGTTCGGCTTGAAATTCATCATGCTCGAGGACATGGCAGCTCTTCTTTCAACGCTACACATCCTTTTATCCCTCTCTGATTACTCTCGCGCGATGAGGAACGTGTCATGGCTCTCTAATCCAGACTAGTTGTAAGCAAGGACGCAGGAGGCACGACTTCTGCCTCGTCCTCCAGGAAGATCCAGCAGGACAAAAATCCATCAACATCCCTTTGAAGGCAGGCCTGTCGATCGGTTCAGGCAATTACTTACGGAAAAAAGACCTCGGCACCCCAGCCAAATACTACACCTTGCATCTCGACACGGGCAGCTCCTTCTCCTGGCTCCAGTGCCAGCCTTGTTCTGTTTACTGCCATAACCAGGTAGACCCCTTCTTTGATCCCTCACAATCCAAGGCTTACAAAAAGCTCACATGCAGCACCTCCCAGCGCTCTTTGCTCACGGAAGCCACCCTCACTGCCAAAAAGCCACCATAGGTTTGTGGAGGATATGGCTGTGAATCATATGGGGCAAAGATGCTTCTATAATAGGGATCTGGATATGGGTATACTGCCGGTGCCTTCAACAGATAAACAAAATCAAATTATTTAAATACTCCATAGTTTCCAAATTTGGGAATTAATAATCAGTTGGGAATTCATTGACAACTATTACCACTAGTTCAGTTCTTATACTCTTACAGTGAACAAGGAAATCCAGAACTCATACTACCATCTTTGTTTTGATATGCAGAACTCATACACCTTGGAAGACAGGACGGAAAAAACAGAGAGGACAGATAAAAAGTAACATTAAAAAGACTGAATTAAAAAAGTATACTGTTTTCGTTTGACAAGCAGCGTGCACCTGAGTAAACAAGATGTACACGATACCAAACAAAGTGAAACGATCTAACATTAAGATTATCCACAGTCAAAGTTGTTACCCTCACTGCCAAAAAATACCCCACTTTTTTTGGGTATTAGCCGGTCAGTATTCCATGAACTGGATCTAATAGCCCCATGAGCTGCTCCATCGACTCAAGTTTCCAGTTTTATAAACCTTATAGTTTCAAACGAAGTCAATGATTGAAATGATCGAACATGGACACATATCTATACGTTGCATGTAACGCCCCGTCCTCGCAGGGGTAGGAGAGTACTCTCTATAACTTAAAACTCACATTCATCAATACATTTACAGACTCCCAAATATAAGGTCATCATAATACTACAAAATCTCTTAATAAAATCCGTCAATTCTCAGAAATTTTCTTATGAGTAATCCACAATGCTTAAATAATCATCTCACTGATGCTCCATAGTCCTGATCCTTAGCTGGACTATTCAAAATCATTTGAAAAATATTTTGGAGATAAGGAGTGAGTTATCAACAACTCAATAAGTAGTATTGGGCTTGTTGAAATATTAACACATTTTAATATGAGAGACATTTTGTAACGCCCCATAACCGGATGGGTCGGAAAATTACTACCTGTCACTTATATACATGTCTCCCAACACATCTAAATCTCCAAAGATTTCATAAACAATAATCAATCTCATATTTTCTAAATAAACACATTATAAACTCCACAAAGCTAATACTGCAATAATAATAAATCAAGGGTCCACAATCTCCCAATAGTCATATCATACTAATTTGATAAAAATCTTAAGTCCTACGAAACCAATAACATAATTAAATCTAAAAGACATCAAATCTAAAAGACATCAGAAATCCTTCTTTTAATGGTAGTACCCTAGGGTGCTCGACACCCTCTCCTCAGCTTAGTCAAGCCCACAAATCCTAATATTGGTCCTCAGTTGGACTCTTCACATCATTTGAAAATATTATGAAGATAAGGGGGGTGAGTTATTAACAACTCAATAAGCAGAAGACATATGCTAGCGTGCAATCATGAGCATTTACAAAGTACAGTATGCAGAACAAAATATTTTCCAGAGTTATCATGTAGAACAAAACATGTTTTCAAACGTAACAGAGCGATGGTTTTAAGTCACATAAATCCCAGAGTACTTTGGCATAACATAACTTGAGCATCATCATCATATCAAAACAGAGCATCTCACAGAGCAGAGACCATGTTTCACCTCCGTGGTAGGGTTGTGCTAACCGCGGTGGCCAAACCAAGCAGAGACAGAGGTGAAATCTTTCCCTTATTACTCTTGGAGCCCCGAGTGTGCACATAGGAAAGACTACAATAAAACTACTTTGTTTCCAAAGTGGGTGCACTCAGAGACAGAGAAGTTGGTACCAACCCAAACAGAACAGAGCAGAGCATAACAGAGCAGAGCAGAGACAGAGTCAGATACAAAATCAGTACACCATGACCATGCCAAAGGTTTTCAGATGCCATATCAAAATAAAACAGAGTACCAAAACATAATCAAATCATTCTCACAAACTGAAAACAAAAGTCGAAGCATCTTTCTAAATCAATGCACAAATTTTCAGATTCTCAATATCGCTCTTTTTCAGATTTCAGAGACAGCATGACAAAATTTAGCTCATGTCTACACAATGCATGTAAGAAAATATTTTCCTTTTTTTTCATACAGATTTCATGAGTAATGCAAATAAGTGACCGAGGTTGGTTTTTCTCAAATTCTCATTTCATCATAAAATATGCAAAGTTTTCAGAAAGTCAACCTCAGTCTTAATAATTCATGTAAAGCCTAGCATAGGAACCCCGCTTACCTGACTCTTGCAGTGTATTCTCTAAATTCTGAAACTGTACCCTAGCCGTGTCATGATAACCTATATTATAAAAATTATGCACAAGTTAATAACTATACCAGACTAGTATACAAACTGAACTAACCAAAGTTTACGACTCTTAAGAGATAAAACTGGGTAAGCCAATCAATAGCTAAGTTTATAAAAGTCTAAAAAATCAGTCATAGAGTAACCTGCACAGCCACTAAATTCAACCCCAGATGATATCACAACACAAGGCACGGCGACCCAACCAACTCTTCGTACAAAGCATTCATATAAACCATCCCAAAAGTCGACATCGACTCAAAAGTAACATCCAAACAATCCATATTTTCCCCCGAACAGCCACACATTCTTATTATATCGCCACTACAACACTACAATTTACACATACTTCAAAAGTAGCCAATAATTAATTCACAACAACCATATAACTTCCTCCTTAAAATTTTCCAGCATCCATACCTCCACACTTAACATCACCACCCAAACTTCCATAACAACTCTTTCAATAATACAAATCCACCAGAATAAAAGAAGTTTCCGAAATAAAGTATAGCTTCAAGAGTATTGTTCGTGATTACCTTTCACGATCTCCAAAGTAACGAATAGTCGATTTGAGTAAAAGAAATGGCACTGCCTAAGATTGAACCTACCCTGTAATTATCCATCAAGAAGTCCTATTAATAACGAAACTCACTAAAGTTTGGAACTTCGAATAACACAAGATAACAAGATAATCAGATTTAGAGAGACAGAGGGCGTGGCTTACTATCGTGCGAAATCTCAGCAACCCAATCTGAAATTTCCACCAAAAATCGTAGCAGAGCGAGAGAGAGAGAGAGGATGTGAGAGGCTTCTGTTGAGAGTGAGGTTGAAAATAATGAAGAAACCAAAATACAAAGTGACGGAAGAAACCGACGAGGTCATGGGATTTGAGGAGAGAGAGAGAGAGAGAGAGAGAGAGAGAGAGAGAGAGAGAGAAAGAGAGAGAGAGAGAGAGAGAGAGAAAAGATGGAACCTTACCAACGTGAGGAGCTTCAGACCCAATCTAGAAATTCACCCAAAAATGCAGCACCAATACACTCTGAAGAAAAATGCAAGAGATTGAGAGAGAGAGAGTAAGACTAAGGAAGATATAGAACTTGAGTAACTGAAAGGGGGTGGGAAGAAATGGAATTTTGTGGGAGATAGATGTGGAAAAAGGGGGTTAATGGGCATGAGAAGTTTTCGGAATTTCAGAAACTGACAAGGGGAAGAGAGAGAGACCATCGGTGGAGGAAGCAACACAGAAAAATAAAATAGAAAAGACTTTACCTGACCACGACGCCGTATTGCTTCATTTGATGGGAGTTAGGTTTGGGTCAAGGCCTAGCAGGGGCTGGGTCTTACACATTTGTTCTTGATGACTTGCATCTGGGGTACAATCAAGTATAATCGAAAAATATTTTGCTTTCTTTATTTTTTTAATAATATGGGTTTTTTCAGTTGCTAGCAAGTGTATTAATTCATTTTGTATATTATGCCCAAGATAATGATTATGAATTTCACCATCTTGAATACGTCAAATGTGTTCTTGTATTACTGGATCAAACTAAAAAATCATCTCAATTAGACTTAAAAAATTTCCATTATTTTCTTTGTAGATCTTTCTATTTTATCCTCGAAATGGTAAATTATTTTTACCAAGGATTTTTACTACAACAGTAATTCTCAATAACACTTTTTTTCAATGATCTTTTTCTTTGTTAATTTGTTCTTGGACTTTTTTGTCAATTGTTTTATTTCTTAACAATCTCATTTCCAAATCAAGCCAAGCAGTAATATTAGTAATATGCTCATTGGTTGTTTCATGGCTTTTAAGTTTAGCACTAAGATTTTTTCAGTCATCGGTTCCTTCATTAGCTAGTTGGCTTATACTAAGTTTTGAATTAAACAACTTGTAACAAAAGCAGAATACTCTATTCAAGTCTTTTGAATACACTAGCCATTTTCTATCATGTTTCTCCCCATTTGATAAGTTTCGTATATAATATGTAGTGAAAAAATGTCTAGAGTTCTCATCCTTAGGAAAGTTTATATCGCTATATCTAATTGGAATCTTTTTCTACTAATAAATCTCTTAATTTTGTATCAACATATTTCCATTGAGTAGGGTCATAAATATTTGAAGGAATAGAATCAGATATGTCCTCAGTATTATTATTTTCTTCTATACTTTTTCCAAATTCTCCAGCAATAATTGTAGTAGTACATGCTTGAGCACTATCCACATATCCCTTTTGTTGGGTTTGTTGTGTTGTTTTATTATCTCCATATCCTTTTTGTTATATTTCTTGATTTATTTTGTTATCTTGTGGTCTTATTTGGTGTGTTTCTTGATCATCTACAACTGTTTCACCTAAATTTTCTACTATATTTTATTTATTGGTAGTAACAAATTTATTTAAAGATCCTTTTTGAGATTCAATTAATTTTTCTATTCTTTTTTTTTTTAAAGTTTCTCATATCCAAATGCATATTTTCTATTAGACATATTTTCTAGTAGAAAAGAACAATATTTTCCTGATTTAGCAAATGAGATTTACTTTTATATAACAAATGACCTTCACTTTTATATAAAATTGTTAATCTGCATAATAAAATAAAATATCTTAATGTTAATATCTAAAATCAAGAAATAAATTATAGATTAGAAGTATTGAAAGAGAAATAAACAAAGTTTGAAAAATAATCAATCGGTACCCATGGTCCATGGGCCATGTGATTTGTGAAAGCTACGAGCCCATGGTCGATTAAGTTTTGAAGAATAATACAAAAAGCAACCATGGGAGAAGATGTTCTAAACAAGTTCACGAAATCAGTATCACGTGGCTTTTTTTATTGCCATAAACCTTCAGTGCTTCACTTATCTATATAAAACGAAAAAAACTTCACTTTATAAACTGCAGGTCAGAGACTCAGAGCCTCAGATTACTTACCTTCGTCACTAAGGTCCAAAACACAATAGAGACTAAAGCTGTAGCAGCTGCTCAACGTATGTCGTCTGCCGATGGGTGCGATTGGAGACAATGGAGATTGGAGAGGCTGCCAGTGCAAATATGAGCAAGAGGATGCGCAAGAGAGAAATTAGAGAATGGAGAGTGGAGTACACATGTGATAAAATAAGATTTGTCGATCTAATGTATAAAAAGAGTTTTTGAGATCGTTCCGTTAGATTTTTTTGGATTTTGTAGGGGGAACCACTGAATTTACAGTCATTATTGTGACTTTTGGCTTTCCTAAGAGAAGTTACAAAGTCTATGTAATTAAATAAAAATTTTACTTTATTTTTATAATTGTTAGAGTTTGTTTTTTACGGTGGAGTTGAGAATTGATTTTTTCAATTTTCAATGTTAGCATCTCTTTGTTTAGTTTAGATAATTTAATTTTTTTAATTTTTTTTTTTTACTTAATTATTTTCTTAATATTTTCTGAGGCCTTCTTCCACTATAGGGCCTTAGGCAACCGCCTAACTCGCCTTATGGGAGAGCTGGCCCTAATCCAAACCTAACCTAAGATGAAAGTTTTACGATTTTAAAGAATTTTCGGCCTAATATTTCTTGCGATGCAAAAGAGATATTCCTAATTTAAATATACAATTTATTATAAAAGTGTTTTTAAACTGTTAAAAGTACATTTTTAAACTTTCAAACTCAAAATTAAACAGGCATTTAGAGATCTTCACTTTTAACAATTATGAATTTGTAAAGTTCACTTAATTATCATAATAGATATATAAGATATGTTGATTATTTCATTAATATTTAGGGTCAAATTGTCACTAAAAACTTGTGCATGTATTATTAATAATTTTTTAATCTCTCTCCAATGGGTATCATGGAACTATTTGAAACAAAGTAGAGGAGAAAAGAAGTTTGTAGAAGAGAATGAGAGTTCCAAACTGATTGTTATTCAATCTGACTACGTTTACAATGTAACCATCTGTATTTATATGTAAAAATACGAGAGAGAAATGGAGGGAAATGTAACTGATGTAACTAACTTTGGTACTAACCAATGAAAACATTACACATATTTCATCTTCCTTCTATACACTATTTACAATGTATTAATTCAATAATAGTCCCCCGCAAGTGCACATTCATCTTGGATAACAAGGACTAAAAAAGTTTAGAACCTAAGGGCTTGGTCATCAAATCTGCAACTTGGTGAATTGAAGCAACATGTAAAGTAGTTAGTGATCCCTCTTGTATCTTTTCACGCACTAAATGACAATTTATCTCAATGTGTTTAGTGCATTCATGATAGACTGAATTGGCTGTTATGTGAAGTGCAGCTTGATTATCATGAAACAAAAGTGTTGGCTGAGGATGAAGTTGATACAAATCAATAAGTAAGGCTCGAATCCAAGTAATTTCACAAGTTGTATAGGTCATATTCAGCTTCTACAGAAGATCTAGAAACTATGTATTGTTTCTTAGATTAACAAGACATAAGTGACTCACCAATAAAAATGCAATATCCACTAAATGAGCGACGGGTATTAGGGCAACTAGCCCAATTTGAGTCTGAAAAAGCTTTAATATGAACAGTGGAAGAGGCTAGAAAAAACAAACCCTGACTAGGAGCCAACTTAAGATATTTGAGAATTCTAAAGGCAGCTTGTAAGTGTGGTTCACGTGGACTGTCCAAAAATTGACTTAAATGATTGACTGCATATGTAATATCTGGTATGGTATGAGTAAGGTAGAGTAATCTGCCAATCAACCTTCTATAAGCAAAAATGTCAGAAACCATTTCCCCATCTTCTTTAGATAACTTAGAATGAGTATCTAAAGGAAAAAGACCTGATTTTTCAGCAAGTAAACTTGAATTTGAGATAAACTCTAGAGTGTATTTTCTTTGAGATAAAGAAATGCCTTTTGTGAACGTGCAATTTCCATTCCAAGAAAAAATGTGGCTGGACCCTAATCTTTCAGCTTAAACTGAACACTTAAAGATGCTTTGACATATTCAATAGCAGATAAGCCACTACTAGCAAGAAGAATGTTATCAACATAAAGCAATAAGACCACAAATGAATTGCCTTCCTTTTTAGTAAACAATGAGTAGCCTGACTTAGATTGTGAGAAACCAATATCAAACAAAACAGATGTGAACTTTGAATTCCACTGTCTAGATGCTTGTTTCAAGCCATGTAAGATCTTTACAGTTTGCATACTCTTGTGTCCCCCTTACTAAGGTAACCAGGAGGTGCTTTCATGAAAGCTTCCTCATCTAACTCTCCATATAAAAATAAATTATTGACATCAAAATGAAAGATATGCCAATTATTGACAGCATCAAGAGATAAAACACATCTAACAGTAACCATCTTTGTAACAAGTGTGAAAGTTTCAAAAAAAATCTAGACCTTCATTTTGAGTATACCCTTTGGCAACAAGTCTTGTGTTATGTCTCTCAATAGAACCATAAGAATTGTATTTTGTTTTATATACCCACTTACAAACTATAGGAATTTTGTTTGGAGGTAGTGTTGTAAGAGTCCAAGTGTTATTAGATTCTGAAGTAGATAATTCTGCAGACATAGCATCTCTCCAATGAGCATGCTTAACATCTTGGTGATAAAAAGTGGGATCCAAATAAGAAGAGATAGCAACAAAAAAATTTTATGTGATAAGGACAATTTAGAGTAAGAAAATACATCAGAAATGCTACATATGTTACATGAACATAGGGCAGGATCTTTAGAAAATGTTGGAGAACTAGAAGCAACCAAATTGTAGTGACAACTTTGCAAGTAATCAGGTGTTTTATGTGGAGTTTACCTTCTAAGAGGTGGAAAGTGAGTTTCATCATTTAGAGATGGTAAATTTGTGGTATCTGTAGTAATTGGATCAATTAAATGTATTTGAGATGGAAATGATTCAGGATATGTGAAATTTTCAGTGCAATCAAAGATGAATTTAGGAAGAACATCATGATTTTCTAGAGGTTTTTTCAAATTGGAATTTGAAACAGTGGAATGAGAATGGAAAGGAAAATTAGACTCATGAAAAACTACATCTCTAGAAACAAGAAATGTATGCTTTTCAAGATCAAAGAGTTTATATGATTTTATACCAAAATGATATCATACAAAAATGCATTTTCTTGCTCTAGAAGAAAATTTTGTTCTGTTTTGGGCAAGAGTGGAAGCATAACATAAACAACCAAAATTTCTCAAATGATTGTATGATGGAATTGAATTGTAAAGAATCTCATGTGGAGATTTGTTATTTAGAATTAAAGATGGAATTATGTTTATAAGATAAGTAACAATGAGTATACACTCTCCCCAAAAAGCTAAATGTATATTTGATTGGAATATTAAAACTCTTGCTACATTTAGCAAGTGTTGATGTTCTCTTTTAACTATAGAGTTTTGTTGGGACGTTTCTACACATGATACTTGATGTATAATTATTTTGAGGCAAAAAAATCTATCATTTTAATTCAAAGTCATT
This sequence comes from Pterocarya stenoptera, assembly GCA_003123785.1. NCBI lineage: Eukaryota > Viridiplantae > Streptophyta > Magnoliopsida > Fagales > Juglandaceae > Pterocarya > Pterocarya stenoptera. Next base: position 652,810 of record QEOT01001865.1, read on the forward strand.
ATCACTTCTTACATATTGTATTTTTGTTCCAAACTGTGTTAATCAGATTATAGAAAGTAATGAATATATTCCTAACTTCAGATTTTGTTTTCATCAAATACACCCAAGTAAACTTAGAATGATCATCAACTGAAGTAAGGAAAAATCTGGAACCATTATGAGTAGGAATAGAGAATGGACCCCATATATCACAATGAACTAGATGAAAAGGAAAACTCTCATTATATGAATGAATCTGGAATAGTAGTCTTTTCTATTTTGTCAAAGGGAAAATTGTACAATGGTCAACATTTTTATCTTTATCTGAGAAGGAAATATCTGGTACATTTTTGGAAAGAAATGACAATCGAGACATAGAGGTATGGCCTAATCTGCTATGCCAAACTTTAGAATTTGTGATGGAATTCACTAAATTTGATTTGTTTTGACTCTCAACAACATTAACACCTGATTGATATAGTATGTATAAGCCAACTGATCTTCTAGCTATCCCAATCATCTTCCATGGGATAAACTCTTAAATAAAACAAGAATCAGGTAAGAAAATAAAGCAACATTTCTGAGATGAAGTAAGTTTACTCACTGAGACTAAATTATATGAAAAAGATGGTACACAAAGTACATATTTTAGGATTAAATTTTCAAACAATTGAACTATGCCAAGATGAGTAAGAGGCACAATATCACCATTTGGAAGTTTGACTGAGGTATGTAAAGACTTTGTAATAGATGTAAATGAATCAATTGAATGAATAATGTGATCTATAGCTCCCGTGTCTATAATCCAACTAGTGTCAAATAATAGAGGGGAAACTAAGGTACTTGAAGAAAGGTTGAAATGAAATGATATACCTGGAAGAGATTTAGAATTAGAAGTGGCATTTGCTACTTGGTGGTTTGTATTATCAGTAGGTTGTGAGTGGATTAAAGCTAACAGTTTTTGACAATATTCTTGAGAGAATGTCATTTGATTATAAGACTCAAAAGATGTACTCAAATTCTAGCTTGTGACTTGATTAGCTGCTGTAAACTTTCCCTTTTGTCAAAAATTTGTGAAATTTTGTTTGAACCTTGGAGGGTAGCCATGTGTCTTGTAACATTTGTCAGTTGTATGATTGTTCATGCCATAGTGGGTGCAAAGTAGTTTCTCTTTTCGTGGTTGTTGTTTTACAGAAATGAATCTCGTATTGTCTACCACTTTCTTGTCCATGAAAGCCACAATATCCACCATATTGTTTCTACTGATTTCTCGTTGCTTCTCTTCTTGAACTACCAAGGAGAATACTTTAGTAATATCTAGTATAGGCTCTATCATCAAGATTTGTCCTCTCACATGAGAAAAACACTCATTTAGCCTCATCAAAAACTATATAACATGCTGTCTATCTCGGTAATCCAAGAAAACTTTTATAGCCTACAATTACAATTTTGTAATGCACCATAAGAACAAGTGGAAATTTGATTATATTAAACTAATTCATCCAGTGTTGTGAATTTCGTACCGTACCGGCCTGTACGACCGGTATTTTCCGTACCAGCCACCGGACCGGTACAGGTACACTATATGTTCCGTACCGGTCGGTACCAGTCGTACCGGCCGATATTTCGGCCTGTGTACCAGTCCGTACCGGCCGATATTTCGACTTTTTTTTTTTATTATTTATTATTTTTATTTTTTCAAACTACAAGTTTATTTTTTGACCCCTAATTCAGACTAGACTATTTATAATTTATATATCTATGTATTTATATATAATTTATTTATATATAGACTATTATTTTGAAATATAATTTATATATATAATTTATTCATATACCGAAATGTTATCCCGAAACGGTACACGAAACGGTACCGGTACCGAAATATTTCGTTCCAGTGGCTCGACCGGTACGGTATTCAAAACATTGAATTCATCCCATAAACACTTGAATCTTGTATAATAGTCTCTTATTGACATATCTTCTTGCATTAAGAAAGACAAATCTTTCTTTAATTGAAAGATTCTTGGCCCATTTTCTTGTGTAAAATGATTCTTCAAATCTTGCCACATATCTTTTGCTATTCTTGCACAAATAATACTTCAACCAATTTCTTTAGCCATAGAACTAATGATCCAAGAAGAAACCATATTATTACATCGTTCTCACATTTCGTACGAAAGATCTGTCAAACTCAAATAATTGACCCATTTACAAAGCCAATCTTATTCTTTGCTTTCAAAGCCATCATCATGGATCTGCTCAATGTATGATAATTTTTCCCAGTGAGGACCCTTGACACTAGTATAGCTCTTGGTGAATCACCATTTTGTAGATGATAAGGACTTGCGAAACTCTCCATATTCAATGAGACGGAAGCGAAAGAAGCTATTGCGAAACACTAGCAACAGACCCTCTTAAGGTATCCACTCTGATACCATGAAACAGAGTAAAGGAGAAAAGAAGTTTGAAAAAGAGAATGAGAGTTCCAAACTGATTGTTATTCAATCTGATTACGTTTACAATGTAACCTCTGTATTTATATGTAAAAATACGAGAGGAAAATGGAGGAAAATGTAACTGAATGTAATAAACTTTGATATTGACCAATGAAAACATTACACATATTTCATCTTACTTCTATACACTATTTACAATGTATTGATCTGTAATACTATTACCGAATAAAATTGCATACCATAAAAGATGTATGATATAAATGGGTTAGTTGGTTCATCCTGTGGGTTCCTTGAGTTTAAAATAATCCGATTAATAATCAAGTTAATTGAATTTATGTTAAATTGATTTGAGTTAAATTATACTCGATCTGAATTCCATTATTATGTGTCAGATTTATATTGAATTTGCAAATTGAGGCCTGAGCCATATTTGACAAGAGATAATGTTGATTTATTTTATCTACAATAAAAAATGTTTTCTAACTTATTCCTATATATGCGAAACTCCGCTCCACCATTTTAATAGAGATGTTATCCCACCCCCACGGGGAGTGGGTGAGTTTGGTCCTCGGCCCTGCCTCACAGGGGCGGATGGATTGACCTATAGGTCGTTTGCCCACCTGTGGTTGTGAGCGATCAATTGGGCTGACGGAGATGTGAGTGGTCGACATGACAGAGAGTGAGGGAGATAAAAAATAATGGTCCGAAAACCATTATTATGGAGACATGAACAGCCAATTTTTACCTAAAGGTTGAGAGTGGAAATTGAGCAATGGCGACGGGCTACAACCACAACGACGACACAGTGGCCATTGAAGCTCAAAGAGACTCATAGAGCATTAGAGAGATTCAAGAGATGGGAGATAGGGGAGAAAATGAGGGGTATATTTATGTTATACATATTTGGTCTAAACGAAATTATTTATAAAATTTTTTTAATTTTCTAAACGACATGGTTTTGATATATAAATATAAATATATATATAAATGAAATATAAAATATAGTATATATGTTGAGCCGGGCAAGCGGGTAAAAAGAGCAGCCCAACCCGGCAGCCGTCCACCCGTCATATGCAAGTGGCTGCCCTTGCCCATCTTAGGTGGGGGCCGAACAGATGGGCCGGTCCAGATGCAAGGCCCCGCTAAGAATGCCTACATTTTAATATGGAAATTGGGCCAGGCCTACATTTTAAGATGAAAATTTACGCAAAAGCTTGGAGTTGGAACACTTTAAATTTCATTTTCCTTTTTTACTGCTCACGAGAAACTTCCAACTTTTTACCTTTCAACCAAATATACACGTATTCTCAAAAAAAAAAAAAAAAACCAAATATACACGTAGCAGTACTCATCGTTCATCTTGTCGGTGACCAAACGGTGACGATCAGAATAAGAAACGTCGCGGCAAAATACTGGTTTTTGAGGAGAAAATCGCAGCGGCAGCGAGGATGGGAGCATCGAGTTCGACGGACCAGAAGGTGTCGACCGAACAACGAGAGGTCGAAACCGTAGCGGCTTCTACAGGAGCTCTTCCTATGCTACAGCAAGCTTTTTCCAGGCTTGCCGATCCCCAATCAAATGCAGTTCCCCTCAAAAGCTTGCAGGTACAATAACACTAAGGACATCTAAACCTTGCAGCCCGAATTCAATTCAATTCCCTATTCTATCATATATGCCTCTATTATCTTTCTTCATGCAAGAACTCTTTCCAAGGAAAGCCGAATTATTGGGTCTTATGCGCTCGATTTGGCTGCCGCGGGAGCCGATGAAAAGTGAATGGAAAAGAAATCTTTGGACTTTACTTTTGTTCTTCGGGAAAATGAAAACTTGAATCAACTTAGCCGAATTGTTGCATTTGTATGGTTTCAATGGAGTTTCAAAGGCGGGCTATGTTTGGTTTTCACTCTTTTTCAAAATTTCTGAAAAAAAAAAAAAACTTTCCTCCAAACATGTAGATTCTTTTTTTTCCTCCTCTTTTTTTTTTTCTTCAACAATGGTTTATTTTTGTCTATTGAACTTAACCTTCATTATAGGGCCCATGGTTTTTCGTTTTGTTCTAATATAGAAACTCAATGGTTACAGCAATGCTTCTGCTTAGCTTATGAAAACCTGCTCTCTGAAGCACCCAAGATGCCCGATAACTTCCTTGTGTTTTTGGATAATCTCAGCTCATCCATTGTTGACGTATTTTTCATGCCCCAGAAAGGGGGAGTAAGTTGGATCGAGTTTGTTAGAGGTTATATTAAGTGCTGTGGAAGGATGTCGGCATCAATGTCACTTAATGCATTACTCAAAGTGTATGCTGCGACGGTGACAAAAGCGGGTCTTCCTTTGAAACTGGAGTATGAATCTGATGAGGCTGACTGTAAGATAAACGGTTCACTTTTGGCAAGCGATGTGCATATGCTTCTTTGGATGTGTTGGACTATGTCGTGGGATGTCAGAACATCGAGAAGTTCCAAGGCAAAAGCAAATCTATGTCTTCCGGACATCAGTCATCTGGTATTATCAGCTGTCACATCGTGTACTGAAGTTGGCAGTGGCTTGAATGTGTGGTATTGTGATGTCTTCGGCTTGGAGGTTCAACTTCCTGTCGGTAAGTTTCTCACATGGGCTATTAAAACGGCACCGTGCCTCCCGGATTGCTTGACACAATTTGTCCATGCGAGACTCCAAAACTTTCACGCTGCAGAGGTATCACATTTCCTTCTTTTGAGTTTGAAAATTAATGACCTTCATGAGTCCGTCCATCTATATGCGGTAGCATTGCGCATATGATCATTTTGTTTATTGAAAGATATTCTTTTTTTTTACAAGTATCAAAGCATATTCCTCTTAAACCTTCTAAAATACCACAACTTCCATGGGGGCTGGTATTCTTAGCAGAGCCGGGCTGGTATTCTTAGCAGAGCTGGGCTGAGTTGGTAATGCCTAAAAGTGTGAACTATTAGTGTGCTGGAATAGGAGGCATAATAGTGCTCAATTGGCAGCAGTGTGGCAAATGATACCTTTGTGCTTAATGTTGTGTTTATGGTCGGAAATGAATAATAGGTGCTTTAACAATAAGGAGCGTGCAGTGGGGAAAATCTGGAATTTATTTGTTTTCTCTCTTTTACAGTGGTTTTCTGCTATTATATTGAAGGGTGTGAATGTTCATGAGTTTCTTTCTTCTTTCCTGATTACTAGATTGTAACTAGGTGTCTCACTTTGTATACCTTCTGTGTACTTGGGCATTACCTAGTTTCAATCTATTCAATAAAGTTTCTTACTCATAAAAAAAAAGAAATACCACAACTTGCAATTTGGCTTGAGATTTCAATAGAGTTTAATGGTGCACTTATAAAAAAAGGAGTTTAATGGTGAGTCAATGTTTGGTGTTTGGTCCCAAGGGGATGGGAAGAGTCAAACTAGTGATCTCCACTTCATGGGGGCATAAACCAAGCAGTTTATGCCAGTTGCCACTCTGAATTTGCTAAGCATAATTATATCCCATGAGCTTTCTTTGGTATGATCATTATGGATTAAACCACATGCACACACATTATATATTATTTGATTAGAAGGAATCCTTGGACCAATGTTTTTTCTTAATCTATTTCAGAATGAATGTGCTTCTTCAAGTTTGTCAGTAGGAGATCTTTCCTCAACTAAGACATGCAATTCTTTCCTTTTAACCCGGGGAAGGGCATGGGCAATTTCCCTTACACTCAGAAGTACCATAAGTGAAGAGATCTCACAAGTTTGCTTTCCAAGCACTGGTGATGGAACACATGAAAACCTACTTTATCAGTTTGTCATCTTACTCATTGATCTTACTTTACTCAACCGTTGCCTATCACATTTTATGCTGGTTGACATTGTTAATGGTCTATGAAGGTCCTCAAATATGAATTGTCATCCGCTTGGGAAATTAAATTGTTTTGGCATTTCTTACTTGATTGTTGCCTGAGGTGTTATATAGTTTTGCTTGTCCAGATTCTGTCAGATAAGTAAACTTCTGTCCTTGGTATGGCTGGCAATAACAAGCAGCGACCTGGTACTTATGGTGTTCACAATTTGTTATTTCAAAAACCAAGTTTCACTTTAGAACCTAAGTTTTTAGCTCCTGTTAAAATATAATTGTTGTTCATGGTGCATATTTCCATATTATATTCATCACTTCTGCATTTTGTGGCTATGACTTTTCATAAGTCCTTACTTATATATAAAAAAAAGATAAGTTTTTCTATTCTATTTAACACCCTTTAAGCTTATTCTTTTCTACCACTAGTTTTATTATTGTTTTCTTTCCTTAATAATTCATTCAAAAGTGAGACGACATCATCAAGTTGACTATGATATCATCCTTTATACTTCTAGATGCAAATGCATATGCAGAATTTCTTCTTTAGCATTTGCTACTGCTCTGTAGGTCATCTCTTCATGGGAGAGGCTTGAACAGATTCTGGTCTAATATTGAAGGATACAAAGGTCCATTGCTGATGTTGATTTCTGCAAGTTCAGGAGATGCTAATGAGAGTGGCACCAATCTTAGGAAATGGATTGTAGGTGCACTTATGCAGAATGGGTTTCAAAATGGGGATCTGTTCTACGGAAGCTCTGGATGCTTGTATGCCATAAGTCCAGTCTTCCATGTGTTATCATCAACTGGTATGTGACATAGAGGGAGTGTGAAGGGGGATCATTTCCTTTCTCTTTTTTCTCCTGCAAAATTGCTTGCATCCAATTACTTAAGTAACCATTGACAGGAAAGGACAAGAACTTTGTATATAGCCACTTGCATGCTACTGGTAAAATATATGAGCCAAAGCGAAAACCTGTCGGAATTGCTTTTGGAGGAACCATGGGAAATGAGAGAATCTTTGTGGATGAAGATTTTTCTAGAGTCACAATTCGCCATCATGCCATAGACAAAACTTACCAACCCGGTTCCCTCTTTCCAGATCAGGTATAATTGTAATGCTGCAATGACTTATGCCCCCCCTTAGAGTTTTGATACCAATATTGCCTTAAATCAAGTGATGTTTTGTATAGGATTTTTACCTGTGATGACTATTACGTGACTCATGTCTGACTTGCCTACCATTTTGTTCCTAGTTTTCAACCTGAATTTTATATATTTGAAAGAATTTTGACTGCTTGTTCATGATATTGTAATTATTATTTTTTATTGCTGATCTTATATTTTTTCTTGTGAACTGATGTGATTAGAATATCCTATCATGCACCGAATAGATCTTGAATAGAAATTCATAAAAGAAGCGTGATCTTGGAAGCTATGCGATCTTTGTGTTAGCAAATGCCACTTATACCACTTGCAAAGCTTCACTCTGTAAGATGAGATGTGAATTGGTGTGTTTCAGGGTTTCCTGCCTGTGGAAGCTTTGATTTCAGAAGTGGAAGTTTGGGGATTTGGTGGGAAAGGGGCAAAGGATGTGCAACATTCATATAAGAAGAGAGAAGAGCTGTTCACCGAGCAAAGACGGAGGGTAACCTATTTATATCAGCTTAAAGGATGTTATATGGTTTTGAATATAGGATTTTAAAGTTGAATGTAAATGGCAATGATACTATGTTTATTTGCTTCTCTTGCAGGTTGACATGAAAACTTTTGCAAGTTGGGAAGATTCACCTGAGAAGATGATGATGGACATGATATCAGACCCCAATGCAGTTCGACGGGAAGATCGTTAAATTATACTGCACATGTTTAAGCATAATTTTAACACTGTTACTTTTTGGCTGTTTAGTGTTGTATTAATATTTAGAAGAGGCGAATTGGGCAAATAATTTTCTCGAGTCTAAAGAAAATTCTATGGGAGAGACTGGCCGTTAAGTTTCGTAGAGCGATCTTGTTACGTAGCTTATGTAAATGCTATATAGTGTTGTATAGGGGTGGGAGTAACAGATATACTACTTTTTAATGACATGTTATTACGTGTTCGTGTTCCTAAATCACTTGATAATTATATGTTAAAGATCATAAGAACTCTGAAACCTATCATACTTAAAAGAACTTTTTTCTTCTTTTCTAAAGAAAGAGGATGGATAATTGAGACACCCACACAAGATGGTTGGTGTCATCAAGTTTGATGGAGATTAACTGGAAAGTACATTTCGACTGAATCATTAACTAGAGATCGTACATATAAGCAAAACCTTGAACTATATATATTTCTAAACCACCTTCATCCATACATAACAACCAAATGATTTGCACTTCGTTGAATTGATCATGATCACAAAGTTATTAGGTTCAAAGTAACTATAGTAGTACTGAAACATAATATCAGTATCCATAACTTTCTATGGATCTTATCCTGCAACCGCACCCGTTATCTCCCTCTTCAGAGCTGGGCTAAACGGCGGATATCGATCGGGTAAGCGTCCGATGCAGATTGAGCACTATAAGCTCTTTTTCCCACAATTGTATTCCCTGCCTCAGTTGGATGATAAGCATCCCAAAAGAGATACTCATTCCTGTTTTGGCATGGAGTTTGATTAGGTAGACATGTGATTTGCCCATTGTTCCTCCCCACACCACAGCACCCAGCATTTATTACCCTGAAACCTGCAAGCAGTTTGCCAAATAAATGCAACCATGAATACCTAAACAATGTCACACTCCTTTTTTCTTTTTCACTTATAAGCTTCAACTAAAGCAAATGTTTTTACCAAAAGATGAAGGGCTGGTTATTATGTCTTGGAAAATCCCATAAGCGTCTATATAGATCAATCTTGCATCTGCTAGATTGTTGTTGAGATCATTGACAAGAGATTTCAGCCTGTTGTTGAAGATTTGGTTGGCAGAATTGATTCTTTCTACACATGTTGAACCGTCCGGACTATTTTGAGCCAATTCATTTGGACTGCAGCCTATTTGACCAACTCCAAACAAGGCCATTTTCCTTGCTCCATAGTTATACATGTTCTGTACAACAAAACATTTCACCAGAGTTTTGTTGGAATGAATGATTAAAAAAGGCATCTTTTTTTTTCAAACTAACAATCAGAGAAATATGGAACTGACCCTGATTTGCTCTGAATATTGTTGAATAAGAACATCAGCGTATTGTTCAGGTGTATACTGTCTGCTACTAGAGTAGAATTGGGGCATGAAATAGTTGTTAAGGTAGTCATTGCTGCCCAATCCAACTGAGTATATACACTTGCTTAGATACTGTGCTGCCGAATCTTCATCCCCAAGTAAGTTCACCACTTGGGAGACTGTGTTTTGGTAATTTCTCACCTGCCCACTGAAGCTAATCCGGCCACCCTGCACAATTTTAAGGGATTGTATAAATATATATATATATATATATTTATGAGTGAACCACAACATAGAAGGAATGAAGCCATTAAATGAAATGACAATGAAAGTGGGGGGCAAGAAATATTGGGTACCAGTTGCTGCCCAGTTTCCTCTCTAATTCCAGCTGCTGCTGATGCATAGTTCACTCCTTTCAGTATTTCTTGGCCACTTGCACTCACATAGGGAGGTATGTAATCATCGAAGCCTAAAAGCTCAGCTGTAGATGGAAAAGTCGTTTAGTTTTCTTGCATATATAGTTTTGCTAAATATTTTTCGCTACCAGAATCTACTTGTTACCCTTTCCCCCCTTTAAAGATCTTGTGAAAGAAGGTAAAGGTGTCAGATTCAATGCATTATGCAGGCAGCCAGGCACTCAAACCATGTGCAAGGAAATTAATATGCACCAGGTACTCTGCACAAGATATGATACGAAAAATTCTTCTTCTTCTTCTTCTTTTGTTTGCATGTTAAACTACTCTGTTAGATTGGAAAGAGAAGAGAGACATGCTTCCATGAAATGTTCTTTGTCGCACCAAGTTCTTTTTTGGACCACAAGGAATTGAACTAACTAAAACGACAATCCAAACTCCTCGCTCTCTTCAAGCAATAAATTCAGTTTTTTTTTTTCCTTTTTTCACTCTATAAAATCAATTCAAAACTAGAAACAAATAAATCAGTAGGAAAAAAGGATGTCTAGTTGGGAAGTACTGATATTCTCAGGGCTGTTAGACAATTTGACTTTTCCCATGGCCTTTTGATTAGCTTATTGGAACTCTTTTCTTTCGCACTTTAATACATGAACTTGTGGAAAATGTCTCTCTGGGAAAACTCATAATCTCGGGTTGAAATTAAGGTTGAATTGTCAGTGTTCGGCGCCCTTCAATACGAATAATTTAATATTTCGTTTTCTAAAGACAACAAAACATAAACTTGTAGTGATCTCCTTTAGCAGGAAACTGCCTTTTTCATAATAATGATGAGGCTGATAGATTCAACTGTGTCTCCATATAAGCAATAGCTACCTTATAAAGAAGAGTATTTAGCCGAATTTTCCATAAATAACACTTCAGAAGGCAGCCACATATCTGTCACAAATTGGTGTAATAAAGGTGTCGTGAATCATGCATATAGGAATCATGTGAAGTTCCACGTCGAATAAAAACAACTGTGAGTGATACATGCATGCATACACACACACATATATGATTAGGTCTAACTTTGGAGAGAAAACTAGCTCACCAACAACATCAACAGTGGTTTTTCCATTGGAGAACCTTCCGGTGGGTCCAGCGGGGAAGTCAATCCCATAAGGCCTGTAGTTCGCTTTAGCCAATGACTGGAGTTGGTTGTTATTGCCATTATCCACCAAGGAGTCCCCAAATATGAAGTAGCAAGGTACTTGAGGCTCTGCTCCTGCCTTGCACCATATATTCAACACAAAAACCAGCACACACATGATCACACCCATTTTCTTAAGCTCCCTCGCCATTGAAACAAGCTGTAGAAAACAAAATAAAACAAAAAATCCGAGGAACTAGAACGGATCGTAGTACCCGATTAGGTGTTTATTATGTGTATGTTTGTGAGGAGTAATTTAAACGCTAGGTATATAGTATATATAGTGGAGGGGAGAGAGACAAATTGTTTGAGGAGAAGGCTTGACCATGGTTTTGCTTTTACAGTTGAGGGAGTTAGATAGAAGCATTAACTTCACGCGGATGTAATATGGGACTGTATGTCAAAGGACGGCGCTGACACGGTACGTACCTCTCTTTGCTCTTTTAGCCCTTGCATGTGGGTTTGCACTGGATTACACTATGGGATTGGGATTTTGAAATTTGTTGTGTGTTTAAAGTGGTTTAATAGCAAAAGGTCTTGTCGGTACCCCATAATCATGCAACGAAGGCCATCTATCTAGCTATATGCTATCACAAATAAATATGGAAAATGAAAGAACAAGAAATTATATTGCAGTGTCTGTTTTAGTTTAGTCTTCTAATTAGTAAGACGTAGCTAGGTACATAATTTTGTTGAGTTTTTGCTGCTATCAGAAGGTGCAGCAGTTTTAATTTCATTGAACTGCCTCATCACTTTATTTATCCCTATATATTTTATACCCTTTTCTTCCTTTTTCAAAGTAATTAATGGAGATCATATCAGATAAGCATGCCTCTTGAGACTATAACATGTCAAAACACTTAAGATCGAGTTTATGCTTGTGAGCTTAAAACTTGTTTATGTATATATATATATATGTATATGTTAAGTCAGCCCCTCATTTTTTGTGACATTAATATATAATTATCTGGTATGTGTATAATATGTACTGTAACTCCAGATCTTATTTTTTACTGCAATTACTTGCCATTCTCAAACATTTTGAAAGATCAGTACTAAGATCAGAAAGATCAATACCCTGACAGGCACTACGTACCGAGTGTATGCCTTTCCGAAAGTGATGATCATCAGTCATTAATCTTTCTGGTTCGCAGGCAAGTGAGTCATGCATGTGTACGTGTTAAACTAGCTAGCTAGCTAGCTTGGATATTTTCCAATACATGTGGCTGTCATTATCAAGATATATGCATGATATCATGATGACACACTATCAAAACATTAGTGTTTAAAAACAAAAAAGTTTTGGTCGTCCTAATTAGGATGATGAATAACGGTAACGCATTTCTCTTTTTTTGATCAGATGAATATTAATGATGCATGGTAACACTTGCACGCAATAAATAGGTAGAGCCAATGTCATCTTTGGATCTATTTTTTTGGGTTGACTTTCTGATTCTCACTTCAATGCATGTTAGAAAACCGACTAAGAAACGTGTTTATGGGGTGAAAGGGAAATTAAAGCAATATATTGAATCAACGGCAAACAAGATTTTGCTACAAATTAATCCACCAATAATATTAATGTAGCAGTAGTTGTAGTATATATGATCTAGCTGGCACAGCTTATATATGCATGACATGTAGACACCAACCATGCATACTGTATCATAAATGGTTGTGGGGCATGCAAAAATAAATGGTTTTGGCAAAGTCAAATGCCGAGTAAAATGGGTCGATCTGCATTAATTCTGCATATGTAGACTACCAAACTATGCACAGTTAAGGCATTGGCCTCCAACATCATTAATATTCAAACTAGGGAAAGTTCAACGATGTTGGTTCATACAAAGCTGTCCTCATTGACCTACGTACGCGACATCGTCGGTGGCAACCTCCATGCATATTTTGGGTTCCTTATTACGAGCTCGACTTAATTTGTCAATATTTTTGTACCAGAGTTGATTAGTTTAAGCATATTTTTCCTGATCATGTATAATGTTGATGCTAAAAAGTAGAAAATGTTTGGTTTATATAGAAATTTTATAAAAACAAACTTATAGAATTATAACGTAAGTACTAAAATAGATTGATGTGGTATAGATGTTAGATTATAAAACATTTTTTATTGTAAAAGTAAATATAAGGTATCACATCAAACCATATCATTTTGTACTTTACTTTTTGTAAGATTTCTGTGTAGATATAACATTTCAATTCATAAAAATATTTCTAGCTACAATATCGCTCCACCTGCATATATAACCTCTGGCATTCTACCTGCATGCCTCCTTCTATTTTGTCGCAAACCTTTTGTCGTGGAATTAACTCTAAGGGTTTCATTAAATTCCAATAACATTTGTATCTCCATATGGTGTTGTATGTTTAGAAAATGCATGGGTAGTTATAAGTTGATTTTAAGTAGTGGTGTTCTGCAAATAATCTCACCAAACACTCAGAAAATGTTTATGGGACTTGTTTTAGTCTCTACTGTAAAGCAAATAGCCTGGCCTTAGACTTAGCCTTGTATTGATTTAAGTAGAATTACATAGGATCAAAATGTAACATTTACAGCTGAGCTATTAGCTATACAATCTGCTATATATAGAAACTATACAATGATACATTAGCTAACAAATGAACAAGAATCATGCACAACTAAGATTACAGAGGAAGTTGTTGCAGTGATCATCGAGGCTTGTGATCTCCTCCTTCCCCCTCAAGCTCAAGGTGGTATAAGACCAACAAAGAGCTTGCTACGATTGTGAGAGAATTTCAGAGAACACAAGGATTTGGTAAAGATCTCTGCAACTTGCTTGGTCCCAAGAATATGAGCTAAAGAGATAACTCCTCGTGCAACTTGTTCACGGAAAAAATGGACATCAATCTCAATGTGCTTTGTCCGATGGTGGAAAATAGGATTCTTAGCCATGTTTAGAGCATTGATATTATCACAGTGCAGAGTAGGGGAAGGCAGCTTGTAACCAATGTTGGTGAGGAGATGCATAAACCACGCAAGTTCAGCTGTGGTTGAGGCAAGTGCATGGTACTCAGCTTCAACTGTGGAGAGGGAGATGGTGGCTTGCTTCATAGCATCTCATGACAGCAAATTTGGGCCCATATCGATGGCAAACCCCGTTGTAGAATGCCGACCATCTCTGGAGCTAGCCTAATCTGCATCACAGTAGCCAGAAAGAGCAAAAAGAGGACTCTGAATAAAGTGCGAACCAAAGTTTAGAGTACCCTTGAGGTAGCAAAAAATTCTCTTCACAACAATGAGATGAGGCTGATGAGGAGTTTGCATAAATTGACATATAAAATGGACCGCATATGCCATGTCGAGTCTGATGAGCATAAGGTACTAAAGAGAACCAACCATCTGCCTAAACATCGTGAGGTCAAGAATAGGAGAACCTTCCATAGCAGAGACTTGCATCCTTGAGGCTAGTGGCGTGGAGACAAGTTGTGCACCATCCATACCAAACTTCTGGAGAAGAGATAATAGATAGCGAGATTGGGTGAGGGTGAGAGCCTATGCATCACGAACAACCTAAACTCCAAGAAAATAGTGCAAGTCCCCAAGATATTTCATGTGAAATAAAGTAGATAAAAGAGAGATAAACTTCTAAATGGCAGAAGAGGAGTTGCCAGTGAGGATGATATCATCCACGTAGATGAGCAATAGAAGAAACTCAGATCCTTGTTTTTGAAAAAAAAGAGAAGTGTCATAGGGACATCTGCTGAACCCAATTGCTGAACCCAATTGCTAAACTGCAAATACCAGGCCCTAGGGGCTTGCTTTAAGCCATAAAAAGCTTTATGGAGGAGACATTCATGATTGGGGTGAGTGGTATCTTCAAAACCAGGAGGTTGAGTGAGAAAGACTTATTTTTGAAGATCGCCATGCAAGAAGGTGTTACTAACATCAAGCTGCTTCAGTGGCCAAGCTTGAGATAAAGCAAGATTCAAGATCATATAGATGGTGGCAGGCTTTACAACTGGACTAAATGTTTCATCATAGTCAAGACCTTGGAGCTGCATAAAACCCCTGGCAACTTGTCGTGCCTTATACCGTTCAATGATCCCATCTGCTCGAGTTTTGAGTTTGAACATCCATTTGTTGCCCACCAAGTTCATATTAGATGTGGGTGGAACCAAAGTCCAGGTACTATTGGCATGAAGAGCTGCTATCTCGTCTTATATGGCTTGTTGTTAGTGAGAATTTTTAAGGGCCTGTGTGTAGGATTTTGGCTCAGGAGGGTGAGTAGTCAATCTTGTTGTAAAGCAAGCTGGAATAGGATGTCGAGTAGAGAAAAACACCTTAGATTTTCGAGTACCAACTTGAGTGCGAGTGACCATATGATGAGTAGGAGTGGGCCCTGGAAGTGGAGGTGTTGAAGAGAGTAAAGGAGGTGGTACATATGCAGAGGGACTGAAAGGTACACCAATGGACTGGGTCTCTATTGAACAAGCATCCAAAGGTGAGTAGAAGGCTGGATTGCAGAAGTTTGAAGTGTAGGTGGGGACTTTCGGATTTTAAAGAGCTACATGGAGGGAGGAGTCTGTGTACTAGAGAACGAAAAAGAAAGTTCTCAAAGAGAACATGTCGGGAAGATTCACTTTAGTTTGTGAAATCTTTTACCTTTATACATTTCTTCCCTTTAGTTTGGGAAGATTCACTTCAGACTTGTGATTATGATGGTGAAGTTGGGAGTACTATATATATTGTTAAATTTGTATTAAAACTCATAAGAGCTATGTCGTGTTCATTTCATTGCTTATAGATCCTACCAAGGAGAGTAATTCTACATATAATCATGAGTTGTATTCTTTTTTAAAAAAAGTAGGGTCTATCATTAAAAAATTAATTTTTTTCATGTGGATGTCATATTTAATTATTTTTTTCAAAATAAATATGCGGCGCTTATACACTCTATAACTACAAATATCATTTCTCATCTATATCTTGTAGTTATGTAGTGCACTTATATTTTGTATCAAAGTGTGTTTTCCAATTATATACTTGTGTTATTTAAAATGTTATCAATTATTAAGCCAAAGTATATTGGGTTAAAGGTTATGGCCCACTAAAGTCCAATATGGGAAGTTATCAATTGTTTTTGTTATGGATACTTAATCAGTTAAATGATGTGAATATAACGAAGGAAGTTGATTGGCCTTGTATTTTTGAGAAATTCTACTCACCATCCTTACACCACACATCACATATGATTTTTTATTTTATTTTTTCCTTTACCAAATGTGTGATGTATGGATGATAAGTAGAAGAATTTCTCTAGTTTAGAAAGAATAAAAAAAAAAAAAATCATGTGTGGCTTGTTGTGTATGAATGATGAGTAGAAGGTCTCTGTGTTTTTAGGGGAGTCGCCTCTTGGACATTCAATTATGTTGTGAACTTAGTATAATTATTCATATAAGAATTGTGTATTGATTAGTTGGGTACCTTACAATACCACTTGATGCTAAAGTTGCCGATTGAGAATAGAGTTGGTGAAGTCATGAGAGATTACATTGCCTTTTGGAAATGCTACAATTTAGCGTTAAAAGATGCAAGGGAAATGCTTACAATTGAGATTTAGATGTGAGATTAGTGAATCGAGAGGTAATGGTGGAGAGCTCAAGGGTCTTGTATTATCAAACTAGAACATTTAAAGAAATATTATTAATGGTGAGTAGTCAATGTACTGGCTCATTATGCCATTTTATTCATGATAGGAGTATAATTCCTCATATTTCTAAAGTGCCATTATAACTATGCTCAGATTGACTCTCGAGCAAGACACTAAGATCACACTTGGACAAGCTCTTGAGCAAGGCACTAAGACCTTGCTTGGACTGATCCTAAGCAAGGCACTAAACCCTTGCTTGGGCTAATCTCTGATAAGGAACTAAGACCTTATTTCGACTAATCCCAAGCAAGGCACTAAGACTTTTCTTGGATTGAATCTTGAGCAAGGCAGTAAAATCTTGCTCGAATTGATGACTGACCAAGGCCCTAAGACAATAACCAACCAAAATACTAAGACCTAGCTCAGACTAAACCTGAATAAGGCATTAGAAATTGCTTGGATTGATCCAAAAGAAGGCATCAAGACCTTGCTCAGATTGACTCCTTGGAAAAGCATTAAGATCTTGCTCGGATTGATCCAAGAGAATATATTAAGACCTTGCTAAGACTGAATCCTAACATTACGTGACTTGATAACCAATCAAGGCACTAATATCTTGCTCAAATTGAATCCCAACCAAGGCATTAAGATATTTCTTGGATTGAGTCGCAACAAGACATTAAGACCTTGCTCTCATTGAATCCTGGGTAAGGAACTGAGACCTTGTTCGGACTAAACCTCTACATGGCACTAGAACCTGCGTGCCTTGATAATCGAGTAACCTTGCTTGAACCAATATTGAGCAAGGCACTATGATCTAGCTTAGGTTGATCCAAAAAAAGGTACTGAAACCTTGCTTGGATTGACTCATGAGCAAGGCACTAAGATCTTGCTCAAATCGACTCTCAAGTAAGTCATTAGGTCACTCCCACTTTCTTGTATAAAGTTCTTCAAGAGGACACTAGAAAGAGCCATAGATGGATCCTTAAAAGAACATGGGGCTTAAAAGATCCTGAAACCCCTTCTCTTGGAGATGTTCGTTGCAAGGTACTAGATGAGGGATTAGTCGGACTTAAGAGCCACAAGGCAACTATAGTTGAGTGGTGGAGGATCAACCATAACTTACTTAGCAATAAAGAATTCTATTGGCTTAAGTAAGGAAGCTGCAACTTGCTCAACTAGGGAGTTCCTATTGGCTCAGTAATAGGGGTTTTATCTACCTACCATAGGGGACTCCAACTTGCACGACAAAGAAAGTTTCCATTGAATTGGCAAAGAGCACTCCTACTTCCTTGGTGGGAAGGGTCCCAGCTTGTCTAAAAATAGAACCTCAATTTGGTTAGAATGAAAGATTGCAACTCCTTCAACAAAAGAATCTTGGTTGTATTCACTCAAAATTCAATTGTCCAAGAGAAAGCTTTGAAAGAGAACTAGCTTTTAATATTCAAAGCCTACAAATAGCCAAAGAGACGTTGTTAACTTGCTCAGGATATGAGATGATCAGTACAACAAGTAAGATTGCAAACTCAAGCTTAGTTTTAATACAAGGAAGTATCTCCACTATCTCTCTAGCCTCTCCCTATAAAACCACTAGAACCAGCTAAAAAAGTTACCAAAAGAATGTCTACCTTGCTCTAATGGGTAGATTGGAGGCAACTAGGTCTATTAAATGCTTTGCTATGCAAGCTAGCATCAAAGCTATATGAAACTTAATCCCCACTTTCCTTTTTAAGGACCTGGAGATCAATATACTCCTCTTCACCTTCCAATCAATTCATGGACAAAACCGCATTATGAACCAAGCACCATGGAATTTTAAAGGATATTTGATGATCTTAAAATCATGGCCACCTGATTGTACACTTTAAGAAACCAAGCTCAACCATGTTGTATTCTACGTCCAAACAAATGGTCTCCCCATGGAGCTAATGACTTCAGATAATAATGGTAGGGTGATTGGAGATTTACTTGAAGTATAACAAGACTCCATTTTGGTATAGCATCGAGAAGATTCATCCGAATATGTCTGGCCATCAATATCTCACAACCTCTGAAATCGAGCTTCCTCCTATCTAGACCACCCAAGGAGCAATGAGCATACCTGGATATCATTCAAATATGAGAGGTTATCTGACTACTACTTTGCATGTGGTAGACTTCGTCACTCCCAACTATTTTGTATCTACCTCAAGTTCTTTCCTACTACTCTCCCATATGGCCCTTGGTTACGTGCAGACAACCTTGACCCCAAGAGGTATGATCGACGTTCCTCTAGCTCTCCACCGCATTCAAAATACAAGTGGCAAGATCATTGTCTCTACTTCTTAAGACCCCAACAATCAGGACCACACCTCCAAAGGAAACGAAAGGAAAATGTATTGGAGTTTTGCAAAAATCTTGAACCTGGTCAACTTGCCACGATCAACCCAAAGTCTACATCTCCAGTCAACCATGACAATTTCCTCCAAGGTACTACTCCACAAAAAACTCATGTTACAATTGCAACTCACTCTTTGAAACTAAACTATATCATTAAACCTTTTACTAAGTTCAATTGTCCATGTGACAAAGACTTAATGTTCCGGAACCATTACCCTGTAGTCTTTAATGCCCATCTATCTGCTAAAGTCCAACACTTCAACTCCTATAATAAATCCATTACCTTAAGCCTTTCATCCCTAGTAAATATCTACTTATATAAAATGAAACACTTCAACTTAGCCATCTCTCTCAACTTAGCTCAACTCATCATGCCATCTAGATGCCAACAGGGTACCAAAGCCATAATAGAACTCTTGTAGTCTCATCAGAAATCATTGATATGACACTCTCTCAAGATCACTCTCTCAGCAACAAGTATTTTTTGTCTCATTACAACCTGAAACCACTCAGGCCCAAACAAAGCTAACATTGTTTCAAGTGGTACCACAAAAGTAGGGTCCATCTACAAATAAGTTGTTATCACCATAATAGACATCTCAAAACCACTAAACCCAACTCAACTCCTTACAAGCCCACTAATTTTCTTCCCTTTGAAATCAAGTGTTTAGACTCCTACTAAAACTGATGAGATTTCCATTTCAGCCCAATCCACTCATGGACTCTAGAAATCTTCCACCCAAACTAAAGCTGTTTAAACCTCCCAAATCACCTTTTTTAAGCACGTACAACAAAGCTTCCAAAAGAAAACATCCTCCCATCAACTCAAAAGACTTGGAACTCTAGAAAATCCAGCCTCATCTCTTCCAAATGTGCAACTTACAAGCATGGTAAAGGTTTCCTCTACAAATCTCTCCACTAAAAACCTCATCAATCAAGAACACTCTCAGGAAGACACACTTAATTCTAGTGGACTGCCACTCAAGAAACTTCACTATCTGTTTTTTCATAAATGAACTCCTCCCCCCATCAACTTCTATAGTTTAAGCTTTAGTGCACCTGTTAGAGACACTTTCATGATTACAACAGTTGTTTGTCACAATTTAGAAGGGAAAATTCTAAAAGATTAGACATCAAAACTTGGATCAACCAATCCAGGCATAAGGGAAGCTAATAGAAGGAGATGCACTTTTGATCATGATAAAAGGAAAATTATGTTGTTTTAAAGACTTTTACTATACTTAATTGAATAAGTTTTATTTGTAAAAAGAGTATTAAATAAACAATGTATAGCATTTGGGTTATCGACATGTATAAAGATACCTATTAAATAAATAGAATTGGTCTTAATTTTGTGGACTTAGACAAATGCGGTCTTAACTCTTATATGTGTATTGCAAATTATGGCCCACGTAAGTTGACCTAAAGAGAAAGAAGGGAAAGTTCTAGACATGGTCACGAAGGGCAAGAGAAAGAAAAGAGGAAGGGAGAAATGGTTACTGGAGCGCACTGGAATCAATGGAGCAGAGAGAGAAAGTGGAGCTGGAAATGCGTATAAACAGGTGCAGAGATACCTGATAAAGTGTGTTGGTTAGAAGCAAAAGTTTCATTTCTGTTTTTACATTCCGGAGTGAATCATTAAAAGTTTTTAGGATTTTTATTTTGTTGTTCTTCCACATTCACAATGGGGAAGATAGGCCAAGTCTGAAGCTTGAGTTGCGGTAAAACTTCTATTTGTTCTCAATATTTGTTGGATTTTGTAAATGTTGATTTCTATGCTTCACTTTGTTGAAAACCAGATTCTGAAAATTGGGAGTTTGAAAGATTTGCTTACTCTTGTTCTATTGTTGACATAAGGCACAACAAAATCTTGAATTAATCAAGGTTTCTTTCAACTGAATGTTAAAGTAAAGGTTGTAGCTACAGTGACGAATTTTCTAAGTTTTGGTACAAAAACTCTGAACATATACTTCTAAATTTTCAAGTTATTAATACCTTGATTGGGTTAGCAATTGATGAGTGGTGCTGAGGAATCCTAGTGAAATGTTGATTCAAAGGAAGTAATATCCCGTAACCCAAGTGTTTGTCAAATTGTCTTTATATTATCTTTTGTCTTTAAAACTAAAAGTTTTTTGTGATCTGAAGTTGGTAAAATTGAAATTACGATTGCTTTACTTTGATTGCTTTACTTTCTTGAGTTTTGATTCTTTTTGTTTAATCCAATTTCCCAACGATTGTGAATATGAAATCCTCCATGCACAACCATACACTTCATTGATAGTAAACAATTCATTGTGTAATAACTATTTTGATACCGAAATAAATTCTCCACTTGTTTGGATATCCAACTCCTTTTCTTTACTCATTGATTTCTAAATTCATGAGGCATAGAATTGTTTGAGACATCTTTGTCTCTGAGGAAATGACCTTGGAATTTTCTTTTTATTGCAATTGATCCACTTTTACGCTTGGGAGTGATAATTTGGAGACCATTTTTCGCAAATAATTTGCAATATACATATAAGAGTTAAGCCCAAATTTGTCTAAGTCTACAAAATTGAGCCCAATTCTATTTATTTAATGGGTAAACAGTCTTTATACATGTCAATAACCCAACTGCTATACATTGTTTATTTAATCCTCTTTTTAGAAATAAAACTTATTCAATCAAGTGTAGTAAGAGTATTTAAAACAACATAATTTCCCTTTTATCAGGTCAAAATAGCCATCAAACATGTTGGCACACAACAGATTAGCAAATTTCACTGATCATTGAGGATGTTCATCTCGGATTGAAACCCAACTGCCATTTTATGGGGTTGTTGGGAAAGTTTAAACTTAAAAGAAAACAAATGATAATGATTACGAAAGAGACATGTTTTAACAAGCGCAACATTTCCTTTATTGAAATTCCCTTGCTCTCCCCTTAGAGTAATTTAAGGGAATTAGATTGATAAAACATAACATTACATAACTTTAACGATTGAATCTTAAATGGGTGTAAGTTATGTTTAAATTGGGTTAAGTTACAAACTGATAGTTTGGATATCATCTTTTAAAATGGGTAATGATATATTTACATTTTTTTTTATAACTATTTTCTAACTCATTTTCAATAAACCAATACAATCATGCCACTCTATTAAAAATAAATTTAAATATTAAAAATTACACTTAATTTTATGTAGAGTTGTAAAAATGAGTGAGTCATTTTCCATTAAAAATAACTTGTAGTTTAATTGTTTGAGGTACTAAAATTCAAAACTAATTTTCAATGGTGAATCCCTGTAATAAGGACTCTAAAATGTTTATACTTTAATTAACCTAATCAAGTTGGGATTGAAATAATTGTTATTGTTTTGGACAATGGTGCGATGATTGAGTAATTATATTTATCGTATTCTCATTATTTCAAGATGTGATATATTAAATAATTAAAAAAATTATTTATTATATTTGATTTATCTACTAATTATTTGATGTCACATCAATAAATATTAAGAGTATGATAATTAAAAAGTAATAAATAACATTTTTTCTTGAAAAGAGAAAAACCTATAAAATGAGTGAAGTTCGATGCGTTTCAATTCTTCAAACGTCTTTGAGATTGTCTATTTATCTTTCTTGTTTCTCTCTCTCTCTCTTTCTTTCTTTCTTTCTTTCTTTTTTAATCTTTTTAAAAGTTACCTTACCCTAAACTAATGCAAAGAATCCAATTTTAAATATTTTACATCTAGATTATGCCTGACATAAATTATGACAAAGTATCTTGTAAGAAAAAATCTATTCATCATTTAATTTTTTATTATTTTCTTATCATCCATGATATTATATTAAATAATAGAAAATATATAAATATTCTCAAATCATCTAATGCTATATCATTGGACGATGAGAATTAAAATGATGAGTAGAATTCATGCTGTAATATTTTTAAAAATTATTACGACAATTCTTCTTGTTTTGACATTTTCTAGGTGCATGGTATATATATGATTCATTTGGATAGTGAGATGAGATGAATTAAAATGATTTGAAAATAATAATAAAATTATTAATTAAAATTAGATGAGATTAAATAAAGTGAAATGATTTCATCTCACATTTATATCCAAATGCAACTAATACTTATTTATCAACTGACCCACCAAAAAAAAACTTCTGAGACACGTGGCGAAAAGAGGCTGCCACACACCACCTTGTGGCAGTTGAGCATTGACCGCCATGGACCTTAGCTACGTCCCTCGTCAGCGACGGTCATGTGATCGTCGTTTTACTCAAAAAAGCTAAGCTTACAAATCAACCCCACTTTTCATTTGTAGCGCGTGATCCACAACTAATCCTCACTACAATATATCTCAAAAGTCACGCCCTTCAGATGCGCGTGTGACAGCAGACACGTGAACAGAGAACAAAAAACAAATATAAACAAGTAAAATACGGAAAATGTACAAAAAAGAAGAAAAGAAAAGCTAGGGTTTCTATGGACTTCTTTGTTAGGCTTGAGAATTATATGGCAGTAGAAGATTTCGATCCGTGCCTGTGCCTCTGCCATTCGATGGTGTGAATTTCGTACAACTAGAATCCGCAGAAAGTGCTAACTTATATAAGGTCTTTGACACAGTAGGCCAGGGTTTCGAATCCGAGAGCAGGGGTTTTTTTTAACTCTAAGCTCTGTGATCGAACCCGAATTGAAACCTATCATAAAAATATATTGGACATCGGAGCTGGGAATAGAAGTTGGGGAAAATTTTGATTCTTCTGTAAACTATGCGGGGATTGCACAAATCGAAAAGGGTTTCTTGGGCTTCAGATGTAAATCTTTGTCAGGTAAAAATTGCATTTTAGATAACCGAGTTGAAAACCCGATTACCTAATCTTTGTGTGATTCAATTTCAAATCGATTACATCCAACATTTCTTTGTTTGACTCTAATGTGTGTGAATTTTATTGGAATCTTTTGATCTCACTCCTTTAATGTTTCTGTTAAAGGAACTTGTTCTTCATTCTTTGCGATGTTTGGTTCACTGTCAATGTTCTCTGAAGGAAATCTTTTCTAGTGTTCTTGGTAACTTTTAATTGGCATCTAAAGAAAAAATTTTAACGTTCCTTTTATCTAAATGGGATGTTACATAACTCTATTATCAATTGTGCATTTGAGTGCAAAGCACTCTCAAATGTCAAAACTGATAAAGAAAAAAAAAAAAAAAAACAGAGAAGGACACTTTGTGAAACCATGCCGCAGCTGGCAGGAAATCTGTGTTAAATGATATGAGAACATATATTTTAACACCAAATGCTGAAAAGAAATTACATTACTTTCCATTTTTATGTGACTTATGGAAAAAATTTCTTATTCAACAAAATTTAATGTTCTATTTTGAGTAAACTACTTGAAAGTTGAAAGCAATACATCGGTACAAGGGGTAGAGCTGAAAAGATCTGACATGACTTATATCTGGAAGGAGATGGAGAAAGCTGGTTGTTGAATCAACGAAATAAGGAACTCGTTTTCTGTAATAAATGCCTTGAATTTTTCAGATAACAACTAACAAGCAACTTGTTAAGTAAAAGAATTTTGTATGTGAAACCTGGATAAAAGTGCCTTACAATATACAGGGTTATGCTGTGAAGCTATGCCCACATCCTATATGGAAAGAAGGTAATTGTCAATTTATATCTATCTTAACACTAAAGAATACATCCTTCGATAGTAGGTGTTGGAAAATTTTTCATACATATTGAAACTGCAATGAGCATGCTGAATGAAGAAGTAACCATATAGGATGAAATTAAAGTGAAATAGAATAAGAAGTAGATGTGGGCATTGAATTAAAAAGAAAAAAGGTAGATGCAAGTCAGAAGTGCTTCAGGATCAAGTTAGAACTAGAGGAGTTACATTTATGACAGGTTATGGCAAAAAAAAGTGGAAAAGAATGTGGGATAAGGGGGTGATGTGATAGTCTCTTATTCCACAGTGAATAGTACTTTAGATAGAGCTTAATGGCAGAAGATATATTGTGAAAATGACCCTCAGTGTTGTGGAAGAAAGGCCTTTTTGCAGTAATTGAAGCATATGAACTTTATGGTTCCTTCCAGGGTCAATTATTAGGGCTTTAAAAAAAAAAAAAAAAAAGAACTGCCATGGAAAGGTGGTTTGTTTGCATTAAAAGATTAAGCGCGATTCAGAGTTAGTGAACTAAGGAAGGGAAGTTATAATGTAAATTCCTTTTGATATTCATTTGATTGCAGTGTACTCTTTATAATAAAAGATAGAGAAAAGAAGAAAGAGAAACTTTAAAGAATCGTTACAAGTGGACTTCAAAACAAGAATTATAAAGAGCCCATAGAATAGAGTAGTCTCACACGTGCACGCGCTTCCTTAACTCATTCTAACATAGCTAACCAAAAAGAATTTATTTTTAAATCATGCATGTGAAGGGTTCTGTGCTATATTGAAATTATATCTTAACCAGTCAGACTTTGAATTAGAAGCTGAGTATAAGAGATGAAATACACATCATATTGCAACATTATGGAAAGTGTTATTACAGAAAAAAAAGGTTTAGAAGAATGTATCATACTGCTCGATTTGCAGATCTTGAGAGGTATAAAGTTTTGTTTAACCAGAAGCTGGTCTCCTTCAATAATTGTTATTCCCTTAAGTGAACCAAGGATCTGTATTTCTGCATGCTTTCCTTAAGGTGTTAGTTACCTTTATATTTTTTTGTCTGTTTGTTGGTGTACCATCCTTATGGCCTACTTTATAAATGTCTAGACTCGTGTTAAGGATGCTTTTTATTTGGGGGGTGGTTTCATTTAGCCTTTGACATAAGTGATCTTCTTTCGTATATCTTACAGAGTCATCTCCTGTTGTCAACTTCTTTTCTCAGTGACATGCATCAAAGTAGTGGGGCTACTGCTGCTATAACTATTTGTTTCCTTTCTTCCTCCTCTTTTTTCCTTTTTTTTTGGGGGCTGGGGATGGGGGCGAGATGAGGGATGCAACGATTGGATCCCACATTGGGAAAATGAATAACCTACATAAGAGTGGGTAAGTTACAAAGGTAGTCATGGGTGCCAAGTCTCACTTTCATTACTTACTAGGTGAAGTTGCGGTTTATAAGTGATTTTAGGTAAGCTTCAAAGTTACTAATCCTTTTCGCTTTATAGCACACATGTGGCTAGTGCTTTCTCCGGATTGCTACATGGTATTAGAGATAGGTTGTAAGGCCAGACAAGCCATACTAGAGCACAGTATGATGAGGAATTTAGGAAATAAAGTGAGGCATTTGTAGCACCCTAGTTCCACATTGGGAAAAAGAATAAATTACATACTAGGTGAAATTGGGCTTTACAAGATGAGAAGCTTTGGATTGACTATTTTTTTTGGGTGTGAGGGTTGCAGCACAAATGTGGCTAATGCTTTCCCTGGGTCACTTGGATAGTTGTATTCGTGGATGGTTAATTTAATTGTCTCATGGCGAGACTTACTTCTATGGGCAGCCTCCATGCTGATGCGCTAGCATGGAGTGATGGAACTTAGCAGTGCTTTTATATTTTTCCTTCTAAAAGGTTCTTTTTCTTTCTTTTTGCAAGGAAGTCTTGGTCGAGATTTCAGCTGCTTCCAACATGGGAGGTTCAATTCACTATGATAAGCTCCATAGACATGACCTAGGGACTGCAAAAGAACCGGACTGAAAGGCAACATAAAGTCCTGGTTGGCTAGCCATTTAGATGAATGTCACTTTCCAGAGTGCCTTTCACACAGCATCTTTAATCTTTTTGATCAGACAAAGCATCTTTAATCTTGACTGGATATGAGGAATTGTCCACAATACTATTTGGTTCTTAGGTTTCCCGGTGCCACAAGATTAGATGCTGTGAAATACCTCCTCCAGAAACTATGAAGGATATAATAGATTGTTTTACCAAGCAATTGTTCAGAGTTTGAGAGTAGAAAGATTGCCTGCAGTTCCCAGTAGGGCTTGGGGTGAGGCTGATTTGTAAAATCTAGTCAAGCGGCAGTCTCGAATTGTACCTCATGGCCACGCAGAGTTCATCTGAACCTTCTGTTTTCTGTTTTTCTTTTAACCCTTCAAGGCCTATTCTTTTGTATACTTCATGTGTACGTGGGCATCGCCTATTTCATTCAATTTAATAAAATTGTCTTATAAAAAAAAAAAAAAAAAACCCCAGGCCTATGATCATGGGTCTATGTTGAAGATTTAGTCCAAAACAAATAGCTCATAGCTGCTAATTCCATAGCAATTGCAATATTGTATTAGCTTTTGTGAAAAAATCCCTCATTCTAAATTGTTTTTACATTTTTGGTGAAATGTAACGGAATTGAGATATGTACTTATTAAAAAAAAGGTAATGGAATTGAGATATGCAATAGTCCTGGGAGTGATCTTTATTTATTTATTTTTAGTTAGACAGGGTCAAATGGACATAGAACTCATATTACGCATAACTGTGTCCGGTAGACTTGCTTTGAATTTTTTTCCCACCTTTGCTTAGTCCTTATGTTTTTGTTTTGCTCGTACAAATTGATTTGACTTTGCAATTCTCGTCAGATATAAATTGAAAAAAGGTTAGAGAAAATGTTGGTTTTGAATTTTCTGTATTGAGGTATTTGTTTAACTACAGTTTCCTTGCGTGCCAAAGTTTGAGTTTGTTGTGTGAAATTTAAGGAAGATCAAGCATCTTATGATACTTTCTTATTTGTGATGGTACTCTGTTTTGAACAGGTTAGGCTGTTCCTATTGGAGGAATCACCTGCACAAGTTGGGTTGGGTGGTCAAGATCACCTCCAAGCAAAGACATCATTGGCATTGCATTCAACTGGATCAGGGTCTGATGATAATCTGCCCCCTGGCTTTGAAGGAGCTCATCCTTCTAACCAGTTGCAGATTAAGCTGTCACAAATTGATCTAATTAAATGGACATCTCCTCCTAGGGTAAGTCAGGCTTTGAGGAGTTTATATTTTGAACATTTTCCTTGTACTTCTAGACTGAATCCGCTGAAAATTCATTATGCAAGCTTCATTTCAGCTCATTGCTTTGTTTTTCTAAAGTTTCTTTTGTTATTTTTAATTTCTACAGATTGTGCTGGATTTGTCTTGGCAAGTGGTTGCTGGGGAAGAAAGTGAAGAGAGTGAGGTTCAAAGTCTGAGGGAGGTGAGAGTACTTGAAGCTGTTTATCCACGTGCCTCTGCCATTCCTCCGAAGTATGAAACTTCTCCTTCGTCGAAGGCTTTTACGCTTGGGTTTTACTCTTCCTTGAACTAACAAGTTTTTCTTGCTCTATACAGCCCTTCTGTTTCGGTGGATGCAGGAGACTCAATTTACGACGATGAAATCCTTATGATACCCCTTACTCCCATTGAAGATGAAGATGCGGCGGTTGAGACATCACCTGATTGCATGGCACCGTTGCATGTTTCTATAAGCAAACAGCCACTACCTTTGGCTCCTGGAATTCCATCTCTGTCCCAAACCAGTTTACCCACAGTTGGGAACCTTCCAGTTCAGAAGCCACCTGCTGCACTGGTGGTTGGTGCTGAACCTGATGTTGTAGCATCTGCATCTGCTGCCTTAAATGCAATCGTGAAGACCAATGAGCAGGGAAACATGATTGACCATGAATTGCTCGTTAAAATTCTAAGCAACCCAAAAATAATTGAGAAGTTGGTTACAGACTATGGAGCGGGCACCAACACTCAGGACGTACCCAAGCCAAGTTCCCCCCCAGTGGCTTCATTGGAGCAATATACAGTTCCCGTTGATTGGACTATAACCTCAACACCCTCATCAGCTACCCCATTAGGTGGACCGTACTACCCTCAACCAAATGGCATTGGAGTACGACATCCAAATCCACGACTTCCTCCGCCCACAGTCCTACCAGTTTCCTCTCCACCCTCTGTTGGAGCTCCTCCTGCAAAGGACATCAACTATTACAAGAGCTTGATTCAACAACATGGAGGAGAAAGGCAAGAGGCCCTTCCACAATATGGTAACCGTCAGGGTCACCAGTCAGGAGTTAATCAGGAGTTGGTAAATAACCACAAATCAAGAGATATGAGGCCCAAAATCATGAAGCCTTGCATATACTTCAATAGCTCAAGAGGATGTCGGCATGGAGCCAATTGTTCATATCAGCATGATACATCATTCCAGCAGCGTGGAAGTCGGTCGGTGCCGGAGGTGCAGAGTGAGAAGAGAATGAAACTGGATAGGGAGATCAGCAGTTAAGGTCTTTACTCCTGAATGTACATTTCTCCAGATGGAAAGGCTTTATTGCAGCTCTCTCTCCCAATATTTTAGTTCTCTTTTGGGCTTAGTCTGTCTTATATGAACAAATTGTTTACATTTTTATAATTTTACTCTTTGTTGCTTGAAACATTGAGAGTTAAATTCTGGCGAGAGATTTGATGCGACAAATGACAATTAACGTGGACAATTAGTCAATGCGAGAGAAACGATGTGATTTCATCGTTAAGGGTGGGGGGACAGAGGAACAAATAAGGTAAGGGGCATATTCCATTCAGCTTAAAAAATAAGGACCATGCTACGGCCACAGAGAGGATTTCTACAGAAATCCTCTACCGAAGACTTAAAAAAATTTTTTAATTTTTTTTTCTTTTCTTTCACTATTTTTTTAAACTATTTAAATATTTTTTAAAAATAAATAAAAATCACATATTCATTTAAAAACATTTACTTAATCATTAAGTAAAAAGAAAAAAATTAAAAAAAACTTTCGGTAAAGATTTTCGGTAAAGATTTTCTGTGGCCATAGTGTTTTCCAAAAAATAAACAAAGAAATAAAAAAAAGCTTGAAACTTCGGGACAGGAGTCTTAAACGCTTTTTGTCCAGGTTTTTATTGGCATGCCAACTTGCCTAAGCCAATTAATCTGCTCTATGCAATCAGATAATAGTGATAGATAAAAATTTACACCATCGTAGTATGGGAGAGATGATGACATGCCATCGTTGGAGTGCCAACGCTCAGCAGTCTGATCAAGATCAATCTACCGCTCCAATCCTTCCAACAACACCCTTTGTCCCCCCGTTTCTGGGGAGGACCCGAGCTTCAGCTTGCTGAAAAGCGGTGGATTAACTTCCTTGGAGACTATTCCATCCAAGATAGATGCTAAGCCCTACAATGATTCCTGGAGACCCTTTTACCACTGTTCTCCAGGTGATCTCGGCAGAGTATTTCCTAAGTACGTAGAATAGGACATCTCCCTACCTCAACTCAACACCGGCCAAATGCCTCTTTGACATGGTGCTTAAGGTGAATACTTGGATTTGATACCTCTTACAATGTTTTCTCTTTATACTAATCTTTTTAATTTTGACTGTAGCGGCCTAGCTAGTCCTCGATCTTCAACCTTAGGATCATGATGGAGATTGCTCTCCGAGCAAGCCTTGCAAAGGTGGAGAGAGAAGTACAAAGCCTAGCTACCTAAAGAAGCAGTCCGTGGAAAAGACTCTGCTCAAAGATAAGAGGACGCTACTTCACGAGTAGCAGAGCTTGCAATTGCTTGGGCTTAGCTAGATAACCTCTCTTTCCAAGCGAGAACTCAAGAAAGACACTTCTGACAGGGATTCTAAGCAGCCGCCCTGGAGGAGGTTGCTCAATTAGGAGCAAACTTAGCCGAGGTAGAGGCGCAAATTAAATGAGGCAGCTTCAAATCTTGATTGTCTGAGGAGGTGGCCAAGTTCAAATGCAAATGAAGAAACATAAAAACAGGGTAGTGAACTTGAAATAGCAACTTGGGCATGTGCCATGTGGTGACGTCCGCAACTATTCTTGGGGCCTTGGCTATTACTGGCCGGAGTTTGAGACCTACACACCACTGTCTAGCACTGCCCCAAATCTACAAAAATGCCTGATGTAGAGGGCCCGACTGATGAGGTTCCCTGTGTGTCACTTGCTTCAGACGCAGAGGGCCAGCCCAGAGGTTTTACAGGATAAACTGGCCAATATTCCGAGCGGGAGGAGGAAGATGACGGTATGGCCAATGATGTTATTTCCTCGTAACCTCAATATTTTGTAGCCACAATAGCAATTAAACCCTGTATAGTTCAATGTTCTAATAAAAAATCATCATTTCAAGTGTCTTCGATCATTTTTCTTTCTCTATTTACAATAGTTAAATCATGACCTACTGTACATTGTATTCTGATCGAGTTTGGCAGCTGCCCTGCTCGTTAAATTCAGAGTACGTAAGGACTTGCATGCCCCCCCGCTCGTTAGATTCAGAGTAACGATCACTATTATGCAATCAATAATGAAACTGAAAGTGAGGTTTCGGATATATAAGATATTCAGACTAAACGAACAACCTTAAACTATGACTGAAAATACAAAACACACGCAAACTTGTAAATTTTGGCAATTGAAGAGAGTACGACGTACGTACTAGTTTTAAGACCAAACCAGTCTAATTATGATGGGATATATGTTAGTCAACAGTTACAGAGTTCTTACTGCAAGCATAGACACACACAAAAGAAATCAATCTCTAATAACACACTTAAAGGAGTCTTATAACGCTGTCTTACAAAGCCGGCCATCACCGCGCCATGAGAGGGTAATAACCTTAGTTTAGTGCCTGATCACAACATAGCCGTACGTAGCTTTCATTTGAAACGTACAGAACTTAACTGCAAGGAAATCATCATAAGAAAGTATATGTTAGATGAATATTTTGAAAGAGCTTTTAAAAGTTAAAGGCACAGAGATGCAAACAACCAAAATTGTTGGATTGAAGGTTGAGAAAGATGGGAAGAGCAAAAGCAGTAGGATGAAATCTGATAGATTTCAGCTTTGAGATAATAAGCCAAGATATATAATAGTACAATGTATTGAATGAGTTAAAATTACAACATGATCATGGACATATATACTTAAATTCCTCCTGCTGTGTTACATTTTGAGTCGATCAATACTCCAATCAGTTGTCCCGCTGGCTTATTAAACCTAACACAATTATTTGTCTATTGGCCTGTGATATTGTAGGACATTTGCTGGCAAACAACATCCTATAGTTGATAATCATGTCATGATCATTTCCACATGCAAAATGATAGAAATGTTAAGGTTGTTGATCATCATGACAATGGTGAAAACGTTAATGATGAATTATATATAATATATATATATATATAAAATATCTTACACTAATTGAAGGGCCATCTGATCTTGGCGCGGGTACTGATCATGATTGGGTTGCAACGCATCAACTTGGAAATAGTTTCGAGAATCAAATGGTACTTGAGAGTGCATGAGCTCAAAGTTCCCCCCTCCTGGCATCACGTTCAGGTTTTGCTGGTTCCTCTCATTCTCGGCTATCTACACCATCCAAAAAATCTTCATATAACAGCTTAATTATCATTGCTACGTACGATTACCAGCATGCAAATGGGTGCACGCGTGCTAGCTCTATATCCACAGATCATATGTGTGCATGTGTGTGAATATACAATGTATGCATATATGTATTTGTATACATTTACATGTTATATGCATATGTGAGAGAAAAAGAACCTTTGCACGAAGAAGCTGGTTGTTGTTATGCAAGTCAACTTCCTGCAATAGATGGAAATTTTAATTATGATCGATGAATAATATATATAACAACATATTGAAAATATTTTTTTAGGAAGTAAACATAATGGATTAGAACATTTATTGAAAAATTGAAATATGTAAAGATCATGTCCAAATATGAGAAGCTATATGGCCTGCAGCTTTCCAGAGCTTTCTGCATGTTAATTACAGACACAAAATAAAATGAGACAACTTTATGTTAATTCATGATATATTGTTGTTTGTCACAACTGATTTGGTCTCGAATGAATTACTCGTAGCAAGTACAGCAATTCATCACTATAATTAATTTAAGAAGCAAATGCTTTGATATTAAAAAATATATGCATATCATATCTAGGGTTCACAAAGACAATGAGGCTCATGTCCATCTATACTCCATGTATAATTACTCAGAAGTACTTGTTCCGCCACCCTAATAATCAAAGAAGCATATTGATCATGATCAGACATATAATTAATGAGTAATGCTAAGTACATCACTCCCCATTTGGAGACTGCATTGCAAGCCTAGTTAATTTTATCTTTAAATTTTTTTAAAATTATAATAATATCCTTATAAAAAATGGTACTTTTTTCATTTAATGAAGGGTTTGCACATGCAGTCCCTATTTGGAGATTACAAAAAGAATTTCTCATAATTAATATAAGCCAAATTTCCGAAATGGTAATTAAGCTTTGTGGAATGACAAAACAGACTCTACAAACATGATCTCATAAATATTTTGGAACATTAGTGCAAAAAGAGGATAAATTTAGCATAAATATTAGCACAAGAGAAGGATTGGTTACCCTTTTTTGCATATACTCAATTTCTGCAAACAAGAGCTCGTTCTGGTTGATTTACAAGGGAAAGGAAAGAAAACAAAAGAAAAGGTAAATTGTTAGGGGGGATTTGGGATCTAGCAATAATAAAAAAATAAAAAAATAAAAAATAAAAAAAGGAAAAGAAAACTTTCCAGGTTTCTAATGGAGAAGAAGATGAAAGAGCTACCTTTTTGGATCTGATTCTTCTAATTCCACTCTCTAATTTGCTCTCCAACGCCTTGAGATCCTTGAAAGCCATATTGCTCAAAGACTCACCCATCATTTTCCTAGAATAACATCGTCAAAGAAAAATATTGCAACGTACTCACGTAAAACTCCAAGATTATAATGAGAATTTCATAGAGATACATACATATATATTACCTGTTTGATTCTTGCACACTAGTAATCTGTTGTCGCAGAGTAGCAGCCTCTCGCTGGTAGAACTGACATAAATATTGTAAATCAAGTACTGTTAGGTCTAGCAGAAATTTTCAATCTAATACACACACACACACACACACACACACACACATATATATATATATATTTATATATACTTTTAGCGCAAACACCATTGACATTGCAACAACCATCAAGCACTATTTCAAGTCAGTACGTAAGAACCATACCAACCATTATATGTGTCTAGAAAAATCTCATCTACGATGCAGATAGCTAAGATGACTAGAACAATGATTCTCAATATAGACAAGCATAAAGGATTTGCTCCTCAACAAAGGATCGATTATCTTTTATATTTTTACATCATATTATGGTGAGAATCAATAGCATTACAGAAGATATAATATCACAGCTACAAGCCTAAAAGACCTCAACAAAAGACCTCCAAGCCTTTTTTTTTTTTTTTTGACCTTTTAGAGTTAGTTCTATATATAGGTTAACCTTTAACTAAGAATGGATATGACTTGACCTAATTTAGTCTGATCAAGCTGGTCTTGTGGTGGTTGGGTGTCAATCATGCATGTGTACGTACGTAGTTCATGTTCATGTTCATGTGGTGGATGCCCATATAATTTCTTAATTAAAATCATGAAACATATTATAAGGTACCATTGAACAACATAAATGGTTTATAGCTAGGCTGTTATTCATTTTAAAAAATGAATGCTCCTTGATGAAGTTAACGCGCGAGCTCCAGGAAACTATAGAAGTAATTAGTATACAATGAAAAGGGAAAGGCAACTTTGGGCCTGCATGGGTTGGCCTGGGTGGGGGTGGCCGGGGGAAGTCTTAGTACTTAACTGTAAGGGCTTGGAAAATTACAAGATTCATTCTGTTTGCGATTAATTAGATCATCTAATCACAATATTTCACAAAATGTTGTAAGTTCACTATAAAGTGAATTATAAGATCGATGATCTAAAAAATGGATAATGTGGATTGGATTTGAGAAGTAGCTAAATTAATGTTAAGTTAAAAGCTAGCGAATAGTACTCATCAAAATATAAGTTGGACTATTGGTGAAAGTAAAATAACAATAAAATGGCAATTGGCAAGCGTTGGAGATAATATATATCAAATTTAGAATATATAGGGATTTATGTCTTGTATTCAATTATACTTGATTTGATTTTCATGATTATCAAACCACTTTGATTTGATAGTATCTTGGTTTGATTTTAATAATGATTAATATATATATATATAATATTTGTCTTATCTCGTCCCAATATAATTTTTATTACACTTGAGAATAACAAAGATGTAACCTCTATCTTTCTCCCTCTCTCTTCTTTACCTCATTTTCTATTATATTTTATTTTCTATCATGGTATCAAATTTATAAGCACTTGGCGAAATAAGGGTGCAAATCGGTCGCTCTGGTTTAAAAAAATATTTTATATGGTCAATGATAATAATTAGATGAAAATTACCTTATTAATTTGTATAATCACTATATAATTAGTTAATTGATATTATATATTAATTAATTGATAGAATATTAACAAGTGTTAATTACATATTAAAAAAAGCGTAGCCTCCAAAGTCTTTCTCCCTCTCTTTCCTTCATTTCATTTTCTATTATATTTTATTTTCGGCAAAAATAATTCACAGTTGTTGTCCATTTAATTAAATCGTCCATGCATGTCTCAAGCATTTTTGTATATATATAATATCCTTATCACTTGATCAAGATCATCATGAAGTTATTTCCAAACACATGTATGCACATAAAGAGGCTCAATTTCTTTTGTTTATCACAATGAGAAGTAATATATAACTAAATAATATCTGAGTTTTTCCAAGAAACATTGTATAAAAGAAAAATAAACGTTTACCTGAGTATTAGCTTCAGAAACAGACCCAGTATTGGAGGAATCTGCGCATGCTTTCTTGTACCTATCAATTGTTGATTTGACACTGCAACCATAATATTGAGAAATGAACAAAATGAAATGAGAATTCCAAGCTGGCTGGGTGGCGTACAACATAACGCAAATATGGGCAATATTTGAATTTATCATTACATATAGTCTACTATCTACGACAGTCATTTCACATTGCAAGAAAAATGAACATTTATGACAAGTTATTTACGATAAAAATGATTATTTGTAACGAAAATAGACCAATTTTAACAAATAATA
Source organism: Pterocarya stenoptera (assembly GCA_003123785.1). Classification (NCBI taxonomy): domain Eukaryota; kingdom Viridiplantae; phylum Streptophyta; class Magnoliopsida; order Fagales; family Juglandaceae; genus Pterocarya; species Pterocarya stenoptera. The sequence continues at coordinate 688,951 of QEOT01001865.1, forward strand.
GTAATTTTAGTAAGAAATAACTAACAGCAAATAAACAATTTTATTGTAGTGAATTATGACACGACAATCATTGATCGCACATATGTTAAAAGGATTTTCGGTCTCACTACTTGATCTTCTAGCTAGGTATAATTAGGATTAAGAGATACTCAAGCTAGTCAATACATGACAAGCTTGAATTTCCCAGCCATGACCAAGGTGCATGTAAATTAAATTGATTGTGTGTTGATTGCTCATGGATGAAATACGTATTGAATTTAACATAGGTACGTAGTTTGACTAATTCTTTCAAAATTTAAGCTTATACGTGGCTTGTGCTTTTCTTGCATGACCATAATTATAAGTGCTATATATCGAAACCAATCACAACCTTATCGTAAGATATGAACTGTGTCATGATCTCTGATAGAGTACTGGCCTCACAAAGATATTAAGGATTTAAAAGAGAGATTATAATTATATTTAAGAAAAATACTTTGCATCAGCCCCTGTTTTGGCATTAGCCATCCCACACTGTACGTGGCATCTTCCTAACCACTAACTTCAAGTTATGAGAGAGAAAAAAAGAAGAAGAAGAAGAAGAAGAAGTTAGACTTGTAGGTGTCTACGCATCAGCCGTGAACAGAGGCTGATGCGTAGCACGGCTCTATATTTAATATGTGTAGGTGATGAATGAGATTATTGCTTGAGAGAAAAAGTGCTTGGAATTTACAATGATTTATAGGGATCTAATAAGTCATGTCTGAGGGTAAGTCGTCCAGACTCCATATATATGTGACTTGGACTTTGCTGCTTGGACCTCTCCAACCTTTTTTTCTGAGTTTAATTACTCAATTAATCCAAAGAATTTCTAATATATTCACTAAGTAATGCAATATTACAAGTTATAAATGGATTAGTCCCTTAAGCACATTATAGTATCCTTAAATCTAGCTGCCTAGAGTTTTTAGTGGAACACTAGGGCCTAGAGTATAAGAGATAAACATATAAAATGGCCCCATAACATTTATTAAATATTTAATGGTGCACAATAAATTCACTCGAGTAAGCTATAAACGTTGCAGAGTCTACTTCATATATCTATCTGTCTCACACTCTAAATTGTAAAGTTCGGTCCAGGACTCTAAGAGATCCAAATCCTACTCTAACAATAACTAGCTAGTTACAATCAAAGGTTATCAAATCCAAACAAAATTAAAAAAACTAATCCCTTCTTAGAAAGTTTGCATCAATTTTCCTCTTCTTGTGCTGATCTCTATATACGCAACATACTCTATCCAAAATACACTAATTAGAAGGAACGATGCAAGGATCGATCAAGAGGGTTTAAATTCTGATCTTCACTATTCCCCTATTTGAATATTGGAGCGACCATCTGACTTTCTATGAGTGGGTTCTTCCCTTATATTCATTCATTGCTCTCATTTATTTATGTTTTCTTCACTTACTCAACTACAACAACATTGTTGTCATCCTTACTAGAATTATTCTTTTGCCACACTAGATTAATGCATCGAATTAGATCGATGCACTGGTTCACCACCAGAGTTTTCAAAGATATATAATTCCACTTCCACTAATTAATGTACTGTTTGTTCACCATTACTAAAATAATTGACCAAGAACTTAGATAGCTCCTTATAACCGGCTTGATGAATCTCGATATAGGTTCTAGCAAATGAAGACACCTCATAGTGCATGCATGGTAGTGCAACCATCCAAGTAAGAGGGTACCAAATGATGCTTTCTAGGCATTCAATATATATCCACTATATTATATGGTGTCCACAACAGTATTAGATTTTGTAGAATTTTACCCTGCATGCTGTAGTAGAAAACTCGTACTTAGAAAACATCATTCCTAGCCTTGTGCTCCCTTCAATAATATCATAAATTTACATGTTGAGTAATGTTACTCAGTCATCTCTTTGTATTAAATAATTGAAAACTATTTGTTATGTTCTATTTATGAGCCAATCATTTTAAACCGCATCAAAGATACTGAGAAGATGATGATAAAAAGAATTAGGATTAATACATAGAAATTTTCTAAAAATATATGCTTAATTAAAAATATATATTTCCATAGAAGTATATATATATATATGTATATATATATAGTCATTTATAAAACAAGCCTGCAACCGAGCTCCTGCATGGTTGATGGGAAAAGCAAATACGTATCTCCATCATGAGATAATTTAGACACACACAACAAACTGGAAGGGTAACAATTAGTCAATAAAGTAGTTGAAAACCCACTACTTGAAAATATTGTATAGTACTACTGATGAATAAACTTGTAAGTACATTAATTCAGGGACGCGACTGTTTCATTTATATAGAGTAATATTAATCAATCTGCAGCCTGGTGAGCAGCTTATATATATATATATATATGCATGCATACATCTTCTGGGGCTTTGGCTCGTCCTAACTAGTTACTATTTAATGCATGTGAAGGCACTGGACCACGAAAAGCTGTGTAAAAGGGAAATCAACCAAACCATAATAAAAAATGGGAAAAGGGACTAATTAACTCACTACTTTCATTTTTGTGGGAAACTTATTTCATTTGTGTCAGGAAAAATAATGTATAAAATAGATGACAAAAATCTGAACTAAAACTACAACATGCAGTACATGCATGATGTGTATCGAAATGATACCTATATATATATATATATATATTATATGCGTCATGACAAACGCTTGTTGATAAATCCTTAAAAGTCTCCCATTTATAATGAATTGGAACGACAACGACATTGCATGTATTCTTTTGTGAACAATTCATTAACATATATATAAACATCTTTAATTGGCCTATATTTATATAGTACTGTTCGTGTGTCTAGCAATTATATATATATATATATACACCTATACTAACTATAAAAGTAAGATTAAGATCAGTACCACGAAAAATACTAATAGCTTTAAGAATCATGTCTCATGAGCGTGACCCAAAATGAATACACATATTATTTTTCATGGAAGCTGCGGGAAGCTGATTAAGCTCAGATCATTAGGGGGAAAATGACAACTAGACTCTTTACGGTCAAATCAACTAATTTATCGGTTAACTGATTCAATATTTAACATACGAAACCCAAAAGGCAACTCGAGGATTAAAATCTCAGTTTTCCGTCAGAGTTGCTCGGTGAATGTGACAAGATGTGACACCCAACAACGTAGGAGTATGTATAGTTAAGGAAAACGGGAAAGAATATAAAGTGTAATTAAAAACCGTCGCAGTGAGATTTGAGCCAACATTTTCCAGGTTCTGATACCTTAATTTCGTCGAGCAGCTGATTGGGTATCTCTGCCATGCTGGCATTACCTGCTGAAATATGACTGGCCAAGCAATATCATCAAGGAGCAGATCCTTAATTGCCATGCACCTTTCCAAGTACGTACACTTGATTACACGATGGATAACCCCCTCTAACTACAGCGTCTTACCCACCTCGATAGTTTGCGAAAACTCTAAAGAATTGGGTTTTGAATAGGTAAAAGTTGTGATAAGATATTAAACATGTCTCTTTTATCTGGAAGTCTGAGCATATGATATCAAAGCCGTCCGTTCCCGCAGCTAGCAGCGGCTTCTCATTGCATGAAACTGTCCAAAAGCTCAGACCTCTCCCATTGGCTCGCAGTTGTCGTACGACGTTGTCTCTCCTGACTCTCTCTCTCTCTCTCTCTCTCTCTCTCTCTCTCTCTCTCTCTCTCTCTCTCTCTCNCCAAGATCTTTGAGCAAATGCAAAGGCCAGCCTATATTGCCAACAGTGACATTATGATGACCCGGGATGCACCACTCTCATTGGCTGGTCACTCTCTTTCAATCTGTCCCACTCCTCTTTGGTATTTCAGCTTTGGTAAGGAATTTTACTCCATGAATGCTAAGGAGAGTGAGAAGGAGAGCTCTAAAAGAAAAAGAAATTCCCCAGTGGGGAAATTATAATCTGCACCAATATTAAATATAAAAACTAGGGTTTCAACGGATGAAAGTCTGAAATGAAGACAACCCACTTATGCAAGAAAAAAAAATGGAAACGAAGATATATACCCCAGTATAGGAACCATGGCATAAACTCTGTTGTCAGAAGTCCAAGATGTATGACGTTACCAAAGATCCTTTGAACTCCGACAAATCTTAGTCCGATCCTGAAACCCTAACTTAACCTGTCCAGTTCCTAAGTAAATATTTGGAAAGGGAAAAAAGCGGTATTATATCCTTGGTTTTGTATTGGCAGTACTGGATGACTTTTTTTCGTGATTTAAGATTACCCATTAGAGGCTTTGGACAAGTTGGTTACGCCATGTTGTTGCCATTATTAATAAACCCTAATTCGGGTATATCTGTCTACTGTGAGAACATCTAGCTAGCACGTACGTGGTACAACTCAGATTAGGGATTTCTTTTTAGTGGTTAGTGGGAAAACCCCAAGTTAGGTGCGTGTTTCTGCGACTTGATTTGGTTGTAATTGGTTAGAAAGGGGAGTTTCAACGAGTTACAAGAGATCAAACCCATTTGGGTTTGGAACCCTAAGTTTCTCCTTTTATTTTTTTTATTAAAAAAAACACTTGATAATATTTTGAAATCGATCGTACTTTGATTTCTTGATGTCAAACTGACGTGCCATTAAGGAAGTGTCAAGGAGATGGAGGGGATTGGGCTAATGAGAACGTGCCAGCTTTTGTTGTAGGCCTTTTCAGCTTCAAAGATGACAAGAGAGAGGAGAATAATGGAAAGGGAAAGAGAAAGGAAACAGAAAATTTAACAACGGATGGAGGAGATAGAGAAAAACGAAGGGGATAAGAGAGCTGATCTCACAATCCTGCATACATTCCCAAATCTTTACTTGTTTCTACCAACAACCGTAACGCTTTTCTATGTCTATCTATTACACCAGATCTATGTATCTGCCTAACCAAGAACTAAAAAAATATGATCAAAAAGAGAAATAAGGAAGAAAACCTATAAAGCTCACAGAGGGGAAAAAAACAAAACCGAAGAAAGGGATAAAAGTGAATCTTAACTGCACCATTAAAATGATGATGTTCTAGTGCTTAAATTCATGACCCAAAGATCAATTGCAGAAAAAGAAAAAATCTTTACAGATAAAAACTAAGATTTCAAACTACAGACAGAGAGAGATAGGCGCTCAGAAATAAGAAGATAGGGAAGAAGTTGACCAGGTAGTTAAGATCGGTGAACAAGAACAAAGAAACAAGTCAAAAATTTTTTGAAAAGTTAAAGGGCATTTACGAAGCAAGCCATATATACCTGTTGTTAGCATACTCGTAAAGGCGACCGCGGGTAGAGAAGACGATGAGGGCAACCTCGGCATCACAGAGAACAGACAATTCATAGGCTTTTTTGAGCAAGCCGTTGCGCCTCTTACAGAAGGTGACTTGACGATTAGTAGTGTTTTCGATCCGCTTGATTTCAATCTTTCCTCTGCCCATTTTTCTCTGGGGAGACACTGACATCGATTGATCCTGGTATGCCATGGTTGTTCACTGAATCAAGCAGGAACAGGTCAATAATTCATCCAGAAAGAGAAACACAAGCACTATTACACAAGAACATGATTTTTTTCTATTGTACTGCCTAAAAATATTGTTGAAGGAAAAGAAATGAAATGAAAAAACTGAAATCTAAGAATAGCTTCGCAGATTTCAACATCTTGTGAGCTGCAAATTTACATTTACTTTCTAGCTGGGTATGCTAGTCATGGCTTGCTCAATCCAGGCTTGAAGTGGAAAAGAATGATTAACCCAAATTAAAGAGGGGGAAGCACTTGAAAATGGTTTTGAGATGATGTTTATTTTGCTGACTAACCTGGTGAGGAATTAGCAGGTTAATTTTCTGCCTTTGTTATTCTCTCTTCTATTGCCACAAATCTGGACAGGAAGAAATGCAGAAAATTGAAGCAAAGATGGGCTAAGAGAAGGGTACGTATTTATAAAGTAAAAGGGACCTTTTAATCCAGTTAACTATTTTTGAGTAAAAAGAAATATCTCCGACTTATTCTGCTGTATGCCTATTTAATTGGGTGGAGGGGTCCCTTCATGTTTTCAGGTCGTGGTAATTGGTAATAGAGGAGACGAAGCAACTCACAAGGCTAAAATGGGAATCACGGCAAAGCACACACATACTCTCTCTCTCTCTCTCTCTCTCTCTCTCTCTCTCTCTCTCTCTCTCTCTCTCTCTCCGGTACTTTTCTTTCATGTGAGTGATGGGTGGCATTAGAGGGGAGAGAGAGAGTGCTGTGGAAAGGGACTTCTGAAAGGGATTCCTTATGGGGTGATTGAGACAAATACAAATGGGCAAACATGACCAACAGTTTACATTTCTATATAAAAGTGGGAGGAAAAATAGATGAAACTAATAACCAGTCTCATTTGCCCATTTAAGAAAATAACGGGTCTTATTTCATCTTTCTGATTATATTTTTTTACTTCTTTCATGTATTTGAGGATGAGATCAGAAGCATATATTAATTATGAACAATATAAAAGGTTCTCATTTTTCTCTTTTTATATTTTACTTTTGCATTAATTGATATATGGTTAATTTTTTTCTACAAATTGCTAGAAGCAATTGGCTTCGTGTGCTTAACTTTATATGCGGAGGCAGTGAAAAAGATTAAAGTACTAAGAATATTTCTACTAATTAGCTAGGTCATGAAGTACTTAAGGGGAAATATAATACTAATTAATTATGAGCTTTACTATTCATCTCTTCTGATCTTAACCTAAAAGCTTTTTAGCTAGCTGATAAACTACTTGAGATCACTTCGATCAGTTTCTAATTAGCAGCTAATTATTTTATTCTAATAATACTCAAACTTTGGCCTTGATGATTATTGGAGTAGTTTCTAATTGGGAATATAAGCAGTGGACACTAGATAATGTACTGCTTACGTGACATATATAATTTGGAATATAAATTTTAAAATTTGAACCTTACAAATCAAATCTTTCCATTTAAGTGATATGGATGGTGTACTCTATACACCCGCTTGAGAACAGAATAATTTTAAGCTCACCTTCTGGACTTCATTAAATAATTTGAATTTTTGCATATTTTCTCAATCTCAATTCTTAGTTTCTATTGATTAAATTGCCATCAAGACAATTTTTATTTTGTTCGGCGTTCGTTGGCATAAGCCTAGGTTTTCATGTTGTTCCTCCCAAACACGAGACTCCTAAAACAGAGCATGATTGTGTTATGAATTCTTGAAACTAGAGTCAGAATCATGATCATCCATCTGTCCCTCCAGGTTTTGGTGTCTCTAAACGCTGATTGATTCTACTATCTACCTTTGCAAATTTGCAATCATTACATCTTGTACGTTACGAATGCGGTGATGGGCTTCCTTATTTGAAACCTACCCACCTTGACCATGACCTCTAGGCCATGAAAACTGATAATAAATCATCCTAGGAAAACACTAAAGTCTGATACCAACTAATGCCAGGTAGAATTAGAATTATTCAAACAGCTAGTTAATCAACAAAAATTAGGGATTGAAATTGAGAAAAGATTCAACATGGAGAGAAAACTCTGAAATATTTTTATTAATGATAAGATTCAAAATTATCTTATGAAGCCCACAAGCCGGGTTTAAATAGATTTAAAATTCAAGATTATGAGAATTTTCCAAAACAGAAAAATCTAATTTATTGCATGAAAATTAAATACGTAAGTATACAAAAATCCCTCCAAACATTTGTCCAAAATTAAAATCAAAATCACTTATAAACTTGGAATGAAATATTTCCTAAGAAGGAATTGCCTGAAGGTAAATAGATGATTTGGAAAAAAAAAATTGATATTACAAACTATGGCCAGTTTAGTAATCCATAGGGCATTTATTGGTTGTTTGCTTCATTATATATGATGAATGTTTCAAAAGATCAATGCAGGAAATATGCCTAATGTGGATTATAACAATATGGCCTAATATTGTATTTTTGGAAGTTTGGTTTTAAAAAAGAGTTAAAATAAAGTTAGCTAGCATTACAACTTACTATTGTGAGTACAGCTAGGAATTAATCACTGATTATTCTTACTTGCACACATATATGATAAACCTTAATTTAGTTTAATTGGGACCTGATTTTGAAGTTTCAGAGTTAGAAATTAACTAATTATCAGCCACCTTAACTCTATCCAAGCATCAAAAACCTGTATTATCTCACACAAAACACTAGAGCTAGAAAGATACATTAACTACCCTTTATGCAACGTTTGAGGGAATATAATTAATTAATGTTTAAGGTATTTTTGTCTTTTTGTATCTTTTTCATTTAGATCATAAATTTTATGGAGGGCCAGGAAATTATATAAAAAGATTTAAATTAATACCATATGAGCTGCATGCTATATATATGTACCAATTGATCAGTCAATGTTTATATATAAATATAAGTACTGAGACTTATAAGCTGATATATAATAGTTTATTGCATTTTGAGTGCTAGCTTATATATAATATATATATATATATATATATGTGTGTGTGTGTGTGTGTGTGAGTATTATATATAGGAAAACACTAGTACTCCCACCTGCAAAATCCACCGATAAAAACAACCGATTGGAGTAGTAGCTCCCTTATATATATGCTGACAGATGACAGTGTAATTGAGTACATCTACTGCAACTATTAAGAAGATATATATATATATATATATGTAGAGATCAAGTGATATATTATATATCAATTAATTATCATGAAGAATATTTAACTCATGTTGATCAAGATCTTGAGGCTCTAGTTCTTTGTCGTAGCTAGTTAGCTAGGTTAATTCCTGAAACACTGCTTTCTTTTGGAGTTTTTTTTTTTCCTAAGCAAATATATATCATTTAGATATGGAAAACGAGGTACATGAGTAAGGGGTGGAGTTCCCGAACAAACACCCCATTACAACAATCACAACGCAAAACTGAAAAATAAAACCGGGTTTTGGGACCAAAGTGATCTTGATTCCCACCCATACTTTGCTAAGAGGGCACTATCTTAAATGAAAGTTTTTAACAATTCTCATAGCTGTGCGAACTGTAATTCCACCGCTAGAGGCGGTGGATGTTGAAGGTGCACTGCAGTTTGTTGTTTTAAACTATTTTCTAAAGAAACCTGTATTCCCTTCCTCAAGATTATCGGTTAGAGAAAACAGAAACATAGTAGAAAGACTAGAATCGAATGGCTTGGACTACAGCTGATCGAGTTTTCAGGGTGGTGCATGGAGACTACACACCGATGATTGTGGGATGGGGTGGGTCAGATCTAGAAGATCTTGAGGTGACGAGTCTACTGGTACAATACGTGTAACCGTTGGATGCATTTTGGCACGGCAACGCGTGATGGTCATGCACGGAACAAATCGGAGGTGAGTATCACACACCAAGAGTTTTGCCATAGTTCTGCTGCTTTCCAGTAGATCAGTGGCTAGGAGGTTGTGTGGTGGGACGCATGCAGGCTATCGATCATTGGAGTACTGCAGTAGACTTAATCAAAATCGAGTGGATCGATGGAAATGAAGGATTTAAAAAAATAGCAGAGAAAGTTATACATAGAAAAATAGTAGAAAAGAAACTAAGAGAATGATGGAAAAAGCTCCATCCTTCTCTCCAATGAAAACACAGATAAAAAAGAATTAATAACTTTCTTAGAGAGAAGCGAGGTTTCTTTTGGAGTTAGTGCTTGTTTAATAGTGCTTGTTTGTGTTAGAGAGTACGTAATACTACTGATCGATGGAATTAATGATGAGTTGTTGTACGTACTGCTTACAAGTTGTAATGACTGGCTACAATAACATTTGGTGCGAAGAAAATTGGGTTTCGATCGTTCCACTCCTCCTATGTAGAAGGGTTCAAGGTGGTGAAGATCCCTCAAGCTTAATATATATACCCACACCTTCTGGATGCTGAATCTTTGCAGGCTCGTATTCTGCACGATCGCGGTTAGCGATGTACATTCATATTATAATAATTAATGGGTCAAAATATAATTAAGTTATTTTGATAATTAAGCATTAATTATTTTATTTTAATTTTTCTTATTATATAATATATATAATATGATTAGTAATTCTATATATTACAGTCGTAGAGTATGCAAGCATCACACAATTATTTTGAAAAAGAGTGGGGTTATCTACTATTAAAAAATTAATTTTTTTATGTGGGTTCTGTATTTACTCACTTTTTCAAACAGATTGTGGAGTGCTTGCGCACTCAACGCCTGTAAATATCATTTCTCATATAATATAAATCATGGTTTGTGCGATCTTATAAGATATAAATTTCTCACATTTTATTTTTTAAAAAAAGGCAAATATGGAGACCTACAAAAAAAAATCTCATATTTTTATACTAAAACCAACTATTTTTCAAAAGAATTACCATATGAGAGTTGCATATTATAAAATTGTACATACCATTAGTACTCAAAATATATATTCGGTCGTCAAAACCCAAATAGTAAGAATTCTCAAGATAGGGAGGTAAATTCTGATGTGTCAACACCCAATCACATCAACTTTCCCTGAATGGAAAGTTGTGACAATTTATGTAAACTTACATTTCATCTACCTCAGCATTCTATTATATATGCAATTGCCATGCACTAGTTAGGCTAGCTTCTACCCATACACATCATGTACACCCAATATATATATATATATATATATATATCACCAATAATATTCTATATATCTATCTTTGTTTGTTGGAATTTTTTCTTTCTTCTGGCCTTGCTCTCTCAAGTTGAATGCAAAACCTCCGAGATCACAATGTACCTAATACTGATCATGGCTTGGAGCCAGGCTTAATTTGCTTACCTGATCTAAAATAGGAAGGCTATGTTAATTGTCCATCATGTCCTCGATCGGAGGTCAAATCTCTTTATGGTTTTGCAACAAGAAAATCTCCCCCGTATCTACTATGAGGACCACATTGTGGGCAACTCGTACCATATTCCTCTTGCATCACCACATTTAAAAAAATAAAAAATAAAAAGAAAAAAAAATTAATTGCTCGTTGATCATGAGTTATCATGTCAAGCTGGCTAGCTCGAGATGTATGCATGTGATCAGAGGCTCACACCCTAGTTCAACCTTTTAATTAATTCCATGCATGGGTCAAACTAGCCTTCAATAATCTTAGCTTGATAATTTCATGTCGGGTTCATGTTGAATTTTCCAGCTCTTACAAAAATTATCAACTCTAAATGATCATCGAGTTGAATCGATTCGAATATGAGCCAACCTAGCTCTTAACTTGACAAATTTAATTAAACAAGTCAAATTCTTCAATCCTAATAAGTTAATTTGTCAAACCCATGGTTGAATATGAATTCCGTTGTAAAGCAATGTAAAAGTAGCAAAACAAAACAAAAAAAGATATATGAAAAGCAGCATGCATATTGGATGAAAATCATGCCTTTCTTAATGCAAACTATTTTTTACCAAACTAGGAACTTGATCAATTAGAACATAAGAAAACCACTTTATCTTTCATATTATTGATCTTGATCAAGTACTTAAGCGCTTTATAAATTCAATTAATCATGTAATCAGTGTGAGAAATATTGGTTTATATATATAGAACTAAACAAGAATTGGAGTACTCTCTCTCTCTCTCTCTCTCTCTCTCTCTCTCTCTCTCTATATATATATATATATGTGTGTGTGTTTTATTGATGATCTGTTTTGATGAAAAGATCACTCATGTGCCTGGATTAACTTGTTTAGCTGAAAAGGGAAAATAATTTCTTCAGTTTTACAATTTACATGAACTATTGATTTCCACAGGCCGATACATCATCATCATCCTTAATTAGATGATCTGGTCGATCTATAAGTTCTATATATATGCAAGCTGTATCATGAATAATACAAGAGAAAGTACGCCATTAATGTTTCGTATAAATTAAGCGTGTTGTCAATATAATATAAATAAGAAAGGCATGCATGCATGCATGCAGGGTACATATATGCAGCCAAAACTCTTGTGAAAACTAATATTCTCTTCTCTTCCTAGGGTTGGGACTTGTAGATGGGACCAGTACTATACATTTCTAGACACGCACACACACACACGGAGAATATTTATATGGCTGTTGGACTCCCAATTAATAATATTGCTAGCTAGCTAGCTGCTGAGATCAGATGCAACTGATGCTGCTGATCAATTAATACAAGACCTAATTAATTCACCAACTCATATATGCATGCGCGCATTAATATATATATATATACATATGATATGTATACAGGTGAATCAACTGCTAAAATATATTCAATATTACATGTAATTAGTAATTAATCCCACGAGGTACCTAACTCGTTCCCATCTAAAGTTTCCCACGTACTGATCGTAGTACTGGCGCCTCGATCCCCTTGATCTCAACTTCCAGCTAGCTAAAGAAGGGCCGCTGAAGGGGAAACCTCTCTGTGACACTTCATCAAACAATGGGTGGGTTTCGCCCATCTCGGACTAGATCTTCTTCTCATACGTTCATACATACATACGTACATACATACACATCCCATATAGTGTCATGAGGTGAAGAAGAGCCCTTAATTAGCTCCTACGTACCATATATAGCTAGCTAGCTTAATTCTTCATGATCATGTCATGTACAACGTTGCCGCTCTACAATTTTGCAAGTGGAAATAAACGAGTCTAGGAGTACTCGATCGGCAAATGCCATGAACAGTACAATTAAACTGATCACCAGCCAAGACATGATGCAATTATCTATAAGCCCTATATATCTTTACAATATGTATACATATATTGATCTCTTTTTAATTATTATTTTTCAAAGTAATTATATAAATGATCAGATAGTTATATGATCAGAAGCGCTCTAGCTAGCTAGCTAGCTGCATGCATCTGCATCATTGACAGGCATATATGTTTCAAAAGCTAACATATATATATATATATTGAACTATATATTCATGAGAATAATATCAAATCTCATGACAAAAATGCAGATCACAGCTCACATGATGTGATCATGATGTTCAGTTTCTTGCCCACTAAAGTTATACGAACGTAATTCATTTCAATTTCAGTATATATCACATGATATTCTTTTTAATTAATCTTGTACAAAGTTTTATATATTATCCCGGCCCGGCCTATATATAAAGTCGTTGGAATATTTTTTCCAGAAACATAAGGAATAGATCTCTATATTTTTGGCTTCGTCATTGTCAACAGTTCTCAGCTCAGTATTGGATTATCAACTTTGTTGACGATCTATATCCATTCGAGATTATTTGCTCATAAAAAAAAAAAAAAAAACCTTTGGATTTGGAAATTGATCTTCAAGCTAGCTAGCTAGCTGGGAGGGTTCACATAATTTGCATCATGCTGCATGCATGTGACGTACTTACCGCGTTGTTGGAATTCCACCTAATTCTTGGACAGAGACAGTACCATAAATATATATATATATCTACTATATATATAAATGTGAATCGGTGAGTAACAGTATTTTCGTCAAACATTTATTTTTCCGATTTTACCCGTGCGATTGAATGTAACTACATATTTGTCCCTCAGTAGTCAGTGCTCCTCTTATTCGTTTATCTCTGTATCTCTCTCTCTCTCATGCCGAAAAGGCAAAATCCACAAGCCCTCCTTGCAACCCAGCCATGCCGAGGTCTACAGCACCACCTCCACCGTCGCGCGTCACCGGCGAAAGCCCTCCTCCCTTTTGGCCTCACTGTCAGAGTCTCTCTCTCTCTCTCTCTCTCTCTCTCTCACAACATCTCCCTCCCGATCTCTTGTTTCTCTTCCCTGGGGTTTCCTTCATCGCCCATTGCCGCTGCAGTCCACCAGCTACCTCCGCCACCACACTCGCCGATCGACTACCTACGCCACCCACCTTTGTTTCAAGTTCCTTTCTCTTTCTCTCAGCTCTGCGCCTCTGCCTCTCGGTTCTCTCTATTTCAATTTTTCTAAGTCTCTAACCTTCTTTTCATATTTTTTTTATTTTCCTCTTTTTTGCAGTCACTCAAGGACACAAAAAGTGTGCGTTCGTTATTTCTGGCTTGGGAGAACTGAATATCACTGCTCTTTCGGAGGTACATGGGTCTTTGGGCATTTGATTTTTTTTTTGTTAAAAATACTTCAAGAGTAATTCTTTTTACTGCTATATATAGACAATAATTGATCGAGGTTATGTTTTGGGCAAATCTAGAGTTTGGGATTTTAGATCAGGTTTCAGATGAACTTTTATTTTTGGCTATCCCAGTGCCAACTCTTGGATTTGTTCCTTATTGAAAAGTATTCTCATATCTCTCATAGCTTGTCTCTCTATTTTTCTGTGGTTTTTGTTTGATCTGCTTCTGATTCGATGGTTTTTGTGATCTGATGGTTTTTTGGGTTTTTGTGATCTGACTTGCAATTAGTAGAAACTTGAAATTAAATTTAGAAACTGGGTTGAAGATTGCATTAGCAGTTAAATTATTAGCCAAAAAACCCTCCATTGCTGGGGGCACACGGGACGGCACCTTCGGGAAAAAAAAAAGGCACGAAGCTTATTTCTATGTGCACTTGAATAGTGGATTTGTAATGTATTTTATGAGATGAATTTATATCAACTGCAAGCAAAAATTTAATGTATTTGTGGTTTAATGGTGGCGGTTGGTTATAGAATCTATATGTATATTATTACTTTGCAGAGATAGTTGAAAGAGAGAGAGAAAGATACGAGAGAATGTTTGACCGGAAGCGAACACCAAAATTAGGGCTTTCCTACTACTCATCATGTATTATTTAACGTTAAGTATTAAATTACACATTCATATTTTTACTCATTGGGTTGAATCTTTATTCCTTGGGTTTGATAATTCTTTCAACATTCCATTAGATTTTTGTTGACCAATTGAACCGAAATATGCTCACATGGCATGTGACATGGATAATAATGAATGAGTTCCTGTACATGCCACAATTATGAGACCTGCTGCAATGATTGGTACTGAGGATAGGATTTAAATCAATGGGTACACTTTGTAAAACAATATGGCTTTCTTCCGCACATTGGGGATGGATATACCAAGTATGTCTCGAATCTATCATTTGCAATCTGGTGATAAATTATTTTTGTTGAAGTTTGAAACTTATCATTACTACTCATGGTGGTTGTATATTATTTTTAAATTAGTTATTGACAATTTCCTGGCAATGTTTTTTGCAGAATCCAACCTGTATATGTTGTTGATGTTGCCGGTGCAATTGCAGCCTTAAAAGATGATGGCATGAGCATGAGAGAAGTTTATGAGCTTGGTGCACTAGGGGTCTTTAATTTACTACTATACATGAATTGGTAAAAATTCTCTTCCTCAATGTTCTAGCTTTTTTTTATAGGTAAAATAAAGTTTTATTAATAAAATAAATTGTTCTGTCTGTTGCATTGGTATGATCTGATTTTTACCAAGATCTTCCCACGCTGTAGGTGGAACTTATGTATGACATGATTCGGGAATGATCTCGCTATGTCAAAGTTCCTTTCCCTCTTGCAAAGGTACATGGATAAACGACAATATATTAAGGCTAATTGGAATGAATCTTTTGAATACTATATTTCAGTGACATTGACTAACTCATTTTTAGTTTTTATTGTTTTATATGTGTGGGTTTGTTGGCCTTTAGCAACCCTTATTCAGAATATCTATAAGTGATTGAGTTATCAAACATGATAACTTTTCATGCTTTCAAACAATGAATTATGAGTAAAAGAAAAAACAATGAATTATGATTTTTGTTAAACAGTATTTTGATAGTTTCTGTGCTTTGGAAAATGCTTTTTGTAAAATATCTGTATATAGCAGTGATTTGGTTTTTATAAGTCGTTTGAATTATGGTTATAAACATTATGTAGATCGTGTATAATATGTTGTTGTAAACAAGATTTCTTAAAAAAAAAATATAGACATAAATCTGTACATTTTATAGTTAAAAATTTAAAACAAAACAAAATTGGTCGCAGGGCACACGTGCAGTGCACGTTGCCCTTTACTAGTATATATATATACTGGCATGTGTGGAGATCATATGCCGTACGTGCCACAATTAACTCATGATATTGATGATCTAGGCATTCCAGGAAGATAAAAAAAAGTGCATGACTAGTTTCATGTTCACTCTCTATCAAAGAATTACAGCTTGCTGTTGTAACAAGAAACTAATTAGCATATTTATGATATAAGATCTTAGCTAGCTAGATTACTTGTGTTATCAGCCAATTAATTTTATTTGTTGCTACCTACTTGGCTACGTACCATATATGCATTCACTTGGGATCATAGGAGATCGATTACTTGCCATTTCTTCACTCTCATGATCTTATTCACTAATATTGATGTGTTATACATTTTCAAAATGTGAAGCCCAACCCGTGTGAGGCCCAAGCCTGCTTTGAAAGTGGGTTTTTCTTTATTAAAGGGTGTGATCGTGTGTGCAATAGGCCCAATTGAAGAAAAACAAAACTCAACCCCTCTGCAAAACGGCAACGTCTTGGTCATGGGTGCAAAACCTTAAAATTCTTTTGTTTCCTCACCTCTTTCCCTAGAGCCACAGCCTCTCTCTCTCTCTCTCTCTCTCTCTGCAACTAGTGTGTGTTGTTGTCGATGTCACCACCATGCCATCGCCACCCTAGCTAGCCTTAGCTACACTGCCTCTTGCTGCAACACCTCGCTGTTGCCGCACCTCGTCTCGGCATCTAGGCATCTTCCGTTGTTGGTAAGCCTTCTATCCCTATCTGTCGATCTCGCTCTCCTTCCCTCCGTTTTCTCTCATTTTCTCACACTATCTTCACATGTGTGGTTGCTGCCATTCCCATTGTTGTCGTCAATCACCTCGTAGGAGCACCACGCCGAGCCTTTCAAATCTGCCTTGGATCACAACTAGCCACTCTGATTCGTCATCACTCGGCATCTTCGCCAGCAGCTCGATCGATGTCGTTTTTGTTTCTCAAAATCAGTTGGCCTCCGTCTCTCGTAGCTCCTCAGCCATCGCTTGCCTTTCTGTCCAACCTTAGCCATGGTGGGTGCCTTGTTCTCGACCTCCATCCCTCAGATCCCTCCTATTTTTTCTCTTGGATCCTCACTCCTCTTCTTGCTTTGTTTCTTTTCCTAGGGTTCTGTTATGCGCAACCGTGGTTTGCTGCCCTCAAGTGCTCACTGAAGGTCGTCCAAACACCCACCACCTCTGTCCTACCTTTCAACCTCACCCTCGAGAAAAGCCTTATTTTGGTTTTGACTTTTCTCTCTCCTAGGGTTTTCTGACCCCACCAGTCGCCACCAACCACCTCGGGCTTCACTATATTAGACTCTCTTATCTCACCAGATTGTCTCCATCTCGTTCCTCACTATAACACCACTACCATAACCCAGATCTGCCATTGCCCACTATGCCATGCCACTGCCACCGCCATTTTTCTCCCCTTCAGATGCCACCACACGGGGTGTGCTCAAACACACGCATTTAGTCAACACGTCACAATCATCCAGAAAATCTCCTCTACATTGGTAAGTAAATCTACAAATCAACCCTTGATTTTTTAATGTGGAATTATCGCTAACTTTGTTCCAATGTAGTTGTGATTAAGAAGTGGCCTAGGGCCCTATGAAGTGTTGGGTTTTAATGACATGGTTGTTGTCAGAATTTGGGCCGAGGGCCAAACGGAGGATGGGAAAAGCGTGTAGTTGGGGTTTATGAAACTATGGAATTGTGACTTGTGTGTTATTGTGTAGTTGACTATTTGTGTTATGACATGTCATCCAATAAACTGCATCTCATACATTTGCATATTCATTTTTATTAATATATGTCATGAATTATTTAACTGTACTATGTTCTAGCCTATGTGGCGTAATCTGAAACTGATTTTTGGTGTCATAAAAAAAATAATATATTTTTGTGTGGGTGCTTGCGTGTCACTACCTGAAGTTGAGATAGGGTATTATCTCGATAGAGCTCTTCTGGTCACTTGGGAGCATGTAAAATTGAGTGACGTCCTCTGGACTATCGTAGGGTGACAGCGAGCTTAGCCAAGAGGGTAATGCTATTGGTACAACTCTAGAGCCCCTCTGCTAGCGGGGGCTAGAGGATGCCTGGTCACATTACGCCCCGGTCACGAATATGTGCATCGCTTGTAACAAAGTCACACGCGCGGTCGTTACCTTTGATGTGATGAAGGGAGCTAGGGTGTGCGGGTAGTCTCGAAGGGAGATCATGGTGTACACTATAATATATGGTTGTTTATTAGGTACAAAGGGGTTTTGGCGTGAATGATTATAAGTAATGATTTTTGTGAATGGTTATAAAAGTGAATATTTTTTGGGTTATTGCTTCCATGGCTATTGTGCATTGTTTGTTGTATAATATCATGCTCAAATCTCTTGTATGTCGCTCTGCTGATTTATTTACTGAGATTCATGCAAAATCTCATTGTCGTATTCCTACCTACGGTTCTGTTTCATGAAATGATAGACTTTGATGGGGAGGAAGGGTATGAGCATGAAGGACCAGCCCCACCTGAGGAGTGATGGCATAGGACTTTTCGAGTTATTTGTTGTTGGTTCTTTGTATTCATTTCCTTTATTTCATCTGGATGACTGTATTAACCCATTGGAGGACTTTGTTTCAGGTTGTATTGTTGTTAAACTTTTTGGTACTTAGTTTTTTATTGTCTTATATTTTCAATTGCGTTACTTATGTTGTAAACATTTTGCATCTTTGCACACACTTGCACATGGCGATGGAGTGTATGATCTGTGGTCATCATCCCGGTGTCACAACTTCCACCAAAGCACACGTGGGGGTCAAGAACACCACACAAACTTAATTAAACTTAATTGTGAAAATTAGCAAAACTTTAAAAAAAGATTGCGATGGGAATGCAAAACTGATTTTTCTTAAGAGAAGCATGCTGCATGTAGCATGCAAATGACATTTAATAGATTTTCTCTAATTACATATTTAATTAAGACTATTGCTATTAGGTTTTCTGAAACTTACCACTCATATGACCATCTTGACGTAGAACCACCATATAATACCACGTGGTTTATTAAAAACAAAACAAAAATACACAAAAATATATATATATTCAAACCGAAATGGCATCCAAAAATACAAAGAGGGAATTAACTGAAATTCTAGGTTCCTTTTGTCTCTTTTGTATTTTTGTTTTTAATTTTTTTAATAATTCA
Organism: Pterocarya stenoptera; assembly: GCA_003123785.1. Lineage (NCBI taxonomy): Eukaryota > Viridiplantae > Streptophyta > Magnoliopsida > Fagales > Juglandaceae > Pterocarya > Pterocarya stenoptera. The sequence goes on from QEOT01001865.1 coordinate 708,205, forward strand.
CGTAACATCACATGGTGGGATCACATCAAGAACGCCAACTGAGCAGTAAGTTTTAGATGGCCAAGTAGCATATATATTAGTTGTGGCTAAAGGTCAAAGAGATTTTTGAAAATAGAACTTAATTATTGGTGCATATGGTTGTAATCGAGCCAAGCCGAGCTCTGATCTATACAAAGTACTCGAGTTCGAGAATTTTATCTTATTTTTGTTCAAGCTCAACTCAGTGAGCTAAGCTCCCAACTCGAGTTTTTTTTTTCCTCACGAACTGATTTCGATTTGAATTTTACCGAGCGAGCTATTGAATGAACTGGTTCATTTAGAGCCTTATTGTTGCATATAATATGTACAATTTTTTATTCTTTTTGGATTTTTGATCAGATCATCATATGTTTTACCTCCACTTAGGGCATGCTAAGAAGTGAGATGAGATTAGAACTTTGTAAACAGTAGTAAAATAGTTTGTGAATAGTAATGAGATAGTTTGAGTTAATATTTTATAGATTTTGGAAAAGGAGAGAGAAAAAGTTGAATAAATAATATTATAAAGTTAAAATATTGTTAGAAAATAGTATTTTAATATTATTTTTATTTGAGAATTTGAAAAAATTGTATCGTTTTTTATTTTTTGTTTGAAAATTTGGAAAAGATGTAGTAATTAGTTAGAAAAAGTTATAATGATTAGTTTGAAAGTATTAATTATATTCAATTAATGTTTGAGAAAGAGATATGATGAGTTGAAATGAAATGAAATAAGATTAGAATAAGAATAAGAATTCTGAGATAGAAACTTTTTTTTTTCCAAACAAGCCCTTAATTTCCCCAAGTTTCAATATCCTCGCTAAGGATAGATTTGTTCTGTGCATCTACATACTAATACTGCAATTTCTTACAAAGACAAGCTATAAATAGAAGTACTATATATGATTTTTTATAACTAATTAGGTACAAATTTGGATAGTAAAAATAAAGTTCAAGCTGAAGAGTTTAGAGTTTAGGTTTAGGGAAAGGGTTAATTTTATTTTGTAAAATGTTGAACTGCATGCCCTAGCTAGCTAGCTACTGTGTCACCCAAGTGATTAAATAATATTAAAAGGCAAAGTAGCAGAGAAAGGAGATCAGATCAGATTCTGGTTACATTTGGGCTTCGTATATAATTACTAGCAAATATTCTCCAAGTTGTACATTTCTCACATTTTATTTTTTAAAAAAAGGCAAATATGGAGACCTACAAAAAAAAATCTCATATTTTTATACTAAAACCAACTATTTTTCAAAAGAATTACCATATGAGAGTTGCATATTATAAAATTGTACATACCATTAGTACTCAAAATATATATTCGGTCGTCAAAACCCAAATAGTAAGAATTCTCAAGATAGGGAGGTAAATTCTGATGTGTCAACACCCAATCACATCAACTTTCCCTGAATGGAAAGTTGTGACAATTTATGTAAACTTACATTTCATCTACCTCAGCATTCTATTATATATGCAATTGCCATGCACTAGTTAGGCTAGCTTCTACCCATACACATCATGTACACCCAATATATATATATATATATATATAT
>QEOT01001865.1:710543-746019 GCA_003123785.1 Pterocarya stenoptera
TATATATATATATATATGTTTTATTGATGATCTGTTTTGATGAAAAGATCACTCATGTGCCTGGATTAACTTGTTTAGCTGAAAAGGGAAAATAATTTCTTCAGTTTTACAATTTACATGATATATTGATTTCCACAGGCCGATACATCATCATCATCCTTAATTAGATGATCTGGTCGATCTATAAGTTCTATATATATGCAAGCTGTATCATGAATAATACAAGAGAAAGTACGCCATTAATGTTTCGTATAAATTAAGCGTGTTGTCAATATATAAATAAGAAAGGCATGCATGCATGCATGCAGGGTACATATATGCAGCCAAAACTCTTGTGAAAACTAATATTCTCTTCTCTTCCTAGGGTTGGGACTTGTAGATGGGACCAGTACTATACATTTCTAGACACGCACACATACACACGGAGAATATTTATATGGCTGTTGGACTCCCAATTAATAATATTGCTAGCTAGCTAGCTGCTGAGATCAGATGCAACTGATGCTGCTGATCAATTAATACAAGACCTAATTAATTCACCAACTCATATATGCATGCGCGCATTAATATATATATATATATACATATGATATGTATACAGGTGAATCAACTGCTAAAATATATTCAATATTACATGTAAGTAATTAATCCCACGAGGTACCTAACTCGTTCCCATCTAAAGCTTCCCACGTACTGAGCGTACTGGCGCCTCGATCCCCTTGATCTCAACTTCCAGCTAGCTAAAGAAGGGCCGCTGAAGGGGAAACCTCTCTGTGACACTTCATCAAACAATGGGTGGGTTTCGCCCATCTCCGACTAGATCTTCTTCTCATACATACGTACACATCCCATATAGTGTCATGAGGTGAAGAAGAGCCCTTAATTAGCTCCTACATACCATATGTAGCTAGCTAGCTTAATTCTTCATGATCATGTCATTTACAACGTTGCCGCTCTACAATTTTGCAAGTGGAAATAAATGAGTCTAGGAGTGCTCGATCGGCAAATGCCATGAACAGTACAATTAAACTGATCACCAGCCAAGACATGATGCAATTATCTATAAGCCCTATATATCTTTACAATATGTATACATATATTGATCTCTTTTTAATTATTATTTTTCAAAGTAATTATATAAATGATCAGATAGTTATATGATCAGAAGCGCTCTAGCTAGCTAGCTAGCTGCATGCATCTGCATCATTGACAGACATATATGTTTCAAAAGCTAACATATATATATATATTGAACTATATATTCATGAGAATAATATCAAATCTCATGACAAAAATGCAGATCACAGCTCACATGATGTGATCATGATGTTCAGTTTCTTGCCCACTAAAGTTATACGAACGTAATTAATTTCAATTTCAGTATATATCACATGATATTCTTTTTAATTAATCTTGTACAAAGTTTTATATATTATCCCGGCCCGGCCTATATATAAAGTCGTTGGAATATTTTTTCCAGAAACATAAGGAATAGATCTCTATATTTTTGGCTTCGTCATTGTCAACAGTTCTCAGCTCAGTATTGGATTATCAACTTTGTTGATGATCTATATCCATTCGAGATTATTTGTTCATAAAAATAAAAAATAAAAATTAAAAAAAAAACCTTTGGATTTGGAAATTGATCTTCAAGCTAGCTAGCTAGCTGGGAGGGTTCACATAATTTGCATCATGCTGCATGCATGTGACGTACTTACCGCGTTGTTGGAATTCCACCTAATTCTTGGACAGAGACAGTACCATAAATTTATATATATATATATATAAATATATACTGGCATGTGTGGAGATCATATCCCGTACGTGCCACAATTAACTCATGATATTGATGATCTAGGCATTCCAGGAAGATAAAAAAAAGTGCATGACTAGTTTCATGTTCACTCTCCATCAAAGAATTACAGCTTGCTGTTGTAACAAGAAACTAATTAGCATATTTATGATATAAGATCTTAGCTAGCTAGATTACTTGTGTTATCAGCCAATTAATTTTATTTGTTGCTACCTACTTGGCTACGTACCATATATGCATTCACTTGGGATCATAGGAGATCGATTACTTGCCATTTCTTCACTCTCATGATCTTATTCACTAATATTGATGTGTTATACATTTTCAAAATGTGAAGCCCAACCCGTGTGAGGCCCAAGCCTGCTTTGAAAGTGGGTTTTTCTTTATTAAAGGGTGTGATCGTGTGTGCAATAGGCCCAATTGAAGAAAAACAAAACTCAACCCCTCTGCAAAACGGCAACGTCTTGGTCATGGGTGCAAAACCTTAAAATTCTTTTGTTTCCTCACCTCTTTCCCTAGAGCCACAGCCTCTCTCTCTCTCTCTCTCTCTCTCTGCAACTAGTGTGTGTTGTTGTCGATGTCACCACCATGCCATCGCCACCCTAGCTAGCCTTAGCTACACTGCCTCTTGCTGCAACACCTTGCTGCTGCCGCACCTCATCTTGGCATCTCGGCATCTTCCGTTGTTGGTAAGCCTTCTATCCCTATCTGTCGATCTCGCTCTCCCTCCCTCCGTTTTCTCTCATTTTCTCACACTATCTTCACATGTGTGGTTGCTATCATTCCCATTGTTGTCGTCAATCACCTCGTAGGAGCATCACACCGAGCCTTTCAAATCTGCCTTGGATCACAACTAGCCACTTTGATTCGTCATCACTCGGCATCTTCGCCAGCAGCTCGATCGATGTCGTTTTTGTTTCTCAAAATCAGTTGGCATCCATCTCTCGTAGCTCCTCAGCCATCGCTTGCCTTTCTGTCCAACCTTTGCCATGGTGGGCGCCTTGTTCTCGACCTCCATCCGTCAGATCCCTCCTATTTTTTCTCTTAAATCCTCACTCCGCTTCTTGCTTTGTTTCTTTTCCTAGGGTTCTGTCATGCACAACCGTGGTTTGCCGCCCTCAAGTGCTCACTGAAGGTCGTCCAAACACCCACCACCTCTGTCCTACCTTTCAACCTCACCCTCGTGAAAAGCCTTATTTTGGTTTTGACTTTTCTCTCTCCTAGGATTTTCTAACCCCACCAGTCGCCACCAACCACCGCGGGCTTCACTATATTAGACTCTCTTATCTCACCAGATTGTCTCCATCTCGTTCCTCACTATAACACCACTACCATAACCCAGATCTGCCATTGCCCACTATGCCATGCCACTGCCACCGCCATTTTTCGCCCCTCCAGATGCCACCACACGGGGTGTGCTCAAACACACGCATTTAGTCAACACATCACAATCATCCAGAAAATCTCCTCTACATTGGTAAGTAAATCTACAGATCAACCCTTGATTTTTTAATGTGGAATTATCGCTAACTTTGTTCCAATCTGGTTGTGATTAAGAAGTGGCCTAGGGCCCTATGAAGTGTTGGGTTTTAATGACGTGGTTGTTGTCAGAATTTGGGCCGAGGGCCAAACGGAGAATGGGAAACGCTTGTAGTTAGGGTTTATGAAACTATGGAATTGTGACCTGTGTGTTATTGTGTAGTTGACTATTTGTGTTATGACATGTCATCCAATAAACTGCATCTCATACATTTGCATATTCATTCTTATTAATATATGTCATGAATTATTTAACTGTACTATGTTCTAGGCTATGTGGCGTAATCTGAAACTGATTTTTGGTGTCATAAAAAAAATAATATATTTTTGTGTGGGTGCTTGCGTGTCACTACCCGAAGTGAAGATAGGGTATTATCTCGATAGAGCTCTTCTGGTCACTTGGGAGCATGTAAAATTGAGTGACGTCCTCTGGACTATCGTAGGGTGACAGCGAGCTTAGCCAAGAGGGTAATGCTATTGGTACAACTCTAGAGCCCCTCTGCTAGCGGGGGTTAGAGGATGCCTGGTCACATTACGCCCTGGTCACGAATATGTGCATCGCTTGTAACAAAGTCACACGCGCGGTTGTTACTTGTGATGTGATGAAGGGAGCTAGGGTGTGCGGTTAGTCTCGAAGGGAGATCATGGTGTATACTATAATAAATGGTTGTTTATTAGGTACAAAGGGGTTTTGGCGTGAATGATTATAAGTAATAATTTTTGCGAATGGTTATAAAAATGAATATTTTTGGGGTTATTGCTTCCATGGCTGTTGTGCATTGTTTGTTGTATAATATCATGCTCAAATCTCTTGTATGTCGCTCTGCTGATTTATTTACTGAGATTCATGCAAAATCTCATTGTAGTATTCCTACCTACAGTTCTATTTCATGAAATCGTAGACTTTGATGGAAAGGAAGGGTATGAGCAGGAAGGACCAGCCCCACCTAAGGAGTGATGGCACAGGACTTTTCGCGTTATTTGTTGTTGGTTCTTTGTATTCATTTCCTTTATTTCATCTGGATGACTGTATTAACCCATTGGAGGACTTTATTTCAGGTTGTATCGTTGTTAAACTTTTTGGTACTTAGTTTTTTATTGTCTTATATTTTCCGTTGCGTTACTTATGTTGTACACATTTTGCATCTTTGTACACACTTGCACATGGCGATGAAGTGTATGATTTGTGGTCATCATGCCGGTGTCACAACTTCCACCAAAGCACACATGGGGGTCAAGGGCACCACACAAACTTAATTAAACTTAATTGTGAAAATTAGCAAAACTTAAAAAGAAGATTGCGATGGGAATGCAAAACTGAATTTTCTTAAGAGAAGCATGCTGCATGTAGCATGCAAATGACATTTAATAGATTTTCTCTAATGACATATTTAATTAAGACTATTGCTATTATGTTTTCTGAAACTTACCACTCATATGACCATCTTGACGTAGAACCACCATATAATACCACGTGGTTTATTAAAAACAAAACAAAAATACACAAAAATATATATATATTCAAACCGAAATGGCATCCAAAAATACAAAGAGGGAATTAACTGAAATTCTAGGTTCCTTCTGTCTCTTTCGTATTTTTGTTTTTAATTTTTTTAATAATTCACGTAACATCACATGGTGGGGTCACGTCAAGAACGCCATTTGAGCAGTAAGTTTTAGATGGCCAAGTAGCATATATATTAGTTGTGGCTAAAGGTCAAAGAGATTTTTGAAAATCGAACTTAATTATTGGTGCATATGGTTGTAATCGAGCCGAGCCGAGCTCTGATCTACACAAAGTACTCGAGTTCGAGAATTTTATCTTATTTTTGTTCAAGCTCAACTCAGTGAGCTAAGCTCCCAACTCGAGTTTTTTTTTTTCTCACGAACCGATTTCGATTTGAATTTAACTGAGCGAGCTATTGAACGAACTGGTTCATTTAAAGCCTTATTGTTGCATATAATATGTACGATTTTTTCTTTGTTTTGGATTTTTGATCAGATCATCATATGTTTTACCTCCACTTAGGGCATGCTAAGAAGTGAGATGAGATTAGAACTTTGTAAACAGTAGTAAAATAGTTTGTGAATAGTAATGAGATAGTTTGAGTTAATATTTTATAGATTTTGGAAAAGGAGAGAGAAAAAGTTGAATAAATAATATTATAAAGTTAAAATATTATTAGAAAATAGTATTTTAATATTATTTTTATTTGAGAATTTGAAAAAATTGTATCGTTTTTTATTTTTTGTTTGAAAATTTGGAAAAGATGTAGTAATTAGTTAGAAAAAGTTATAATGATTAGTTTGAAAGTATTAATTATATTCAATTAATGTTTGAGAAAGAGATATGATGAGTTGAAATGAAATGAAATAAGATGAGAATAAGAATAAGAATTCTGGGATAGAAACTTTTTTTTTTCCAAACAAGCCCTTAATTTCCCCAAGTTTCAATATCCTCGCTAAGGATAGATTTGTTCTGTGCATCTACATACTAATACTGCAATTTCTTACAAAGACAAGCTATAAATAGAAGTACTATATATGATTCTTTATAACTAATTAGGTACAAATTTGGACAGTAAAAATAAAATTCAAGCTGAAGAGTTTAGAGCTTAGGTTTAGGGAAAGGGTTAATTTTATTTTGTAAAATGTTGAACTGCATGCCCTAGCTAGCTACGTACTGTGTCACCCAAGTGATTAAATAATATTAAAAGGCAAAGTAGCAGAGAATAGAGATCAGATGAGATTCTGGTTACATTTGGGCTTCGTATATAATTACTAGCAAATATTCTCCAAGTTGTACATTTGGTACTCTATATATATTAATGGTATTAGGATATAGAATCCAGTTTCTGATTTGGGTCATCACCAACGTACTAGCTAGACCTATATACTGTTTCCTACACAATAAAAATTAATAAATCTCATCTTATAATTAATTATTATGACATGGAAATTTGACATAGACTGGGAGCCAACCTAGCTGGCTACCCTAACTATCTATCTGTTGCAATCAATTTGGGGGGGCCCATGCGAAGATCGACTTCCAGTCTCTTGTAAAAAGGAGCAATTATTATTTTGCTTCTTTTGTATTTTTGGACGGGAAGTATATTAATTATTTCATTTTCCTATTTCATGAAACATTTTGTTTTATTGTAATCGTAAGTTGTAAGTTCTCCCTCCTTGTAGACCTTCAAACTTCTGAACTTGGCCCACAATGTCACAGAATGTTATCATGACCAAAGTAAAGAACATTGGAAGTTATATAGATTTTTTTTTTAAATAATAATTAATTAAATTGCTTGGTAATTTTATTTTATTTTTATTTTTTTAATCTATTTTTTGAAAAGTGAAAAAGAAAATTCTGAGCCCAAGACCCTATCCCACCTACAATCTTTGGTCTTTTGCCTCCATGTTATCGTTTGTTGAGAGTGACGGGTAGACCTAGCAGTCAATTTCGGCCTAATGGCAAGTAGAGCAGTAGACTCTAAGCATGAAAATTTTTAAACTTCTGCGTTCGTAGTCACACAACCAAAATGGACAAATATGGTTCAACGAAAGCCCATGTTCTACTATTCTCGCACGTTATTTATTGCTGTCCACCTTTTTTTTTTTTTTTTTTTTTCATCTCATTTTATTATTATAATTTTTTAAATTTTAAAATAAAAATATAATAAATAATTTAAATTTTTTAATTTTTAAAATAATAATAATATTAAAAAATAATATTTTATTTAACTTTTAACTTTCATCTCAACTCGCTGTCTAAACAATACCTAAATGCTTAAAAGTATTTTTATATTATCTATCTCTCATCAGATTTAAAATATTTGAACAATAACTTGGACAAAAGTTGTTTTAACATTGGAGAATGCAATCATTGCACACGATCTGTTTTCGGACATGCCAACAGAGGCAAAAAAGATGAGCCTGCTTTACGGACCAATGATGAATAATTTTGAATGGTTTGTAGCCTCCCAAACCTGTGTTTCCTGAGTCAATAGGGAATCCATGTTAATCTCAAGCATTCACCAATACAGACAAAGAAAAAGAAGCTCGTATCTTCTGTGAATTTGCTCAATACAAATGACAAACATTTATGATAACATGCATAGTGTAAATGAACTGCCTTTATATTGTTGAACCAATACATTCTCAGCCCACAAGTTCAATGGGAGAGAGAGTCAACTTCAGGTTCGATTTGAATTAAGTGGGATTACACAGATTAGAAAAAGATGCTCCTGACTAAAAACTGATCTTCTTGCCACCAAACTGGAAAAGAGTTTCTGCACAAATTAAGATACAAGAGAACACAAATCTGTCCAATCATTGGCTGCTGGCATTAGAACGAGACGAACAGCTGCCTAGAGAATTCTCTCTCTTCAACATGGCTTCCAGGTTCTGAAAGCATCTCAACGGTCTAACCTGTACACATTAAAAGGGAGAGAATGAGACCTTCAGAGTTACAATTCATTTTTATGACACAGGCCTGTGAAATGAAACCAAGAACCACCATTTATAAGAATAGAGTGATCTTGAGAGATGTTAGGATGATTTCAGCAATTTGAGCAGTCAATTAAAGAATTTAAAAATCAAACACAAAAATTAATCCTTGAATAAGCTTGACTTCGTTTAGCGCAGGAATGAGACACGCAATTCAAACCCCTACGATGAAAAAATTCACAACCAGATAGAAATACTCCGATACATTAAGAAAAAAAAGGAGTGAGACCATATAAAGCTTTGGAGACATTAGGTTTTGGCTTGCTATAGTTATGTAAGATATCCTAATTAAGAAACATGGTTGCATGCAAGAATATATGCATGAAACCGCCTGCACCCACAGGGTCCCTCACATGCGCACAGAGAGAGAGAGAGACCTTCCAGCGCCTTCTATGTCCAAGACTATTGTGAATGGACTCCAGCCTTCTTATTATTTGCCGAAATGTTGGTCTTTTAGCTGGCTTCTCACTCCAGCAATCCTCAATCAACCTGTAAACAGAATCATCAGCTATATTTATATAACCTCACTCACGCTCATCCACACACAAAAACAAGGAAAACGAACAACAAAAGACTTTAACAAGGGCAAACTCAGATTGGCAAGCCCAAAGAGTTGGGTATTATCAGAAAATTCTCTCAGATTTTTTTTTTCTTATTAAAAATCACTAGTTTAGATAATATATTTTTTATTGTCGAAGTTTTACATATTGTCTTTATGCCCACATCCAAGTTTTTTTTTTTTAAAAAAGAAAGACAGCAGGATCCAACGGTATTTAACTGAAATCACTAAATTCGTAACAAAATGCTGCTCCGAGTTTTGCAATTTTTCAAGTCGGAATTTAGGAATGAAATGAACTATATTTTTCATTGATGAAAGCAAAGGACACAAGGTTTATCAAAATAATTAAATGAGAAACTTTATGCAAGTTATGTCAGGGGAAGAAAATATGTATGTCATTATCATCACAAAAAAGAAAGTTGAAATACGTTAAAAAGCAATGAAACAAAGAGGACTCACTCTTTAAGTCCATGTGCGTAGAGCTTTGCTGAAGCTCTAAAAGGTGGGCGCTCTTTTGCAGCATATACTTTGGGAACATCATTTTCTAGCTTTGCCGAAAATGGTGGGTGGCCTTCAATCATCTAAATTACAGTACATTGCAAATATCACAAATGAAGCCAGTTATGACCGAATTGAATTAATGGAAGAAGCATAAGATAAAGCCCCATAAAGTCAGACCACAATTATCATCCAAAGAGAATAAAAGTTCACGATAAACGCCTTACTTGGTATTATTAAAACTCACAAAAAATAATACAAAAAGAAATTGTATGTGACGTGACCAAACCAACTTGTAAAAGGAGGAAAGCCAGTTTTAGACACAATATTAGAGAATGGAGATGACTACCGTCACTTCAAATAAACGAACTCAAAATTGTACATTCCTTCTAGATCCGGGTAAAAATAATCTTCCATTATCATCGAACATAATTTCGCTTAACACTCACAGAGACAGCCATGAGCCCCTCAACAATTTCTATTCAAACTGCAGAATCATGAAGCAGTCGCAAATTTGATACGAATAGAAATATATTGCACAAAATTTTCCTTAAAATCTATATTCAATATAAAACAAAAGAAGTCACTAACTCTATTCTGTGATTAATTCTTCTTTTCAGCCATGCATTCTACATTCATTAATTTTGCATATACAGGGTACGAGGTGACTTTCCTTCTATCATTTTATACGATATGAAGTAGAATGCATTACATGCATGTGTCACATCTGCCAATGGGTTGGCTCATTATTCAGAAATAACCATAAATCAGGGAGCATAAGGTCATAGATGAGTTAGCATATACATGCACCTATATTGCTTATGAGAATTTGAAATGGTCCTCTTCAAAGATTGACAAATACCAAACATGAAACAGCATTTATAAGTAGAAGCAAGTCCTCACATGGAATAGCCAAATCTTAAAGATGTGAGTTTTAGAGGTACAGAAGGAGATTACCTCTTGTAGAATTAAAGCGAATGAGAACACATCAACTTTAGTATCATATTCTTCAGTTATGAAAACTTCTGGAGCCACGTATCGGCCTGTCAGTTAAAAATAACACATCTCAATGACAAACTAAAACTCATCACGTGTAATTCTGTGAACCTAACAGAAATATTATATTTTCAGAAATGACATCATAGCTATGCAAGGTCCAAAAAACATGGAGATGTGTGAATATTCTGGCCAAAAAGATCACTCACAAGAAGTTTCTTGACAAGTAAGAGGCTTATCTTCTTTCACTGTCTGCAACTTGCTAACTCCAAAGTCCGCAACTTTCAGGTGCCCAGAATCATCCCGCAATATATTTCTGAAATATTATTAGTAAGCAACATAAAAAAAATTGGCCGAGTTTAAGGCAATTATAGCTCACAGCGGATTTCAATGGAGATATAATGCTAATCTTGAAGAGAGATACACATAAAATTCAGATACAAAAGTTTAAGTCGAAGAAGAAACTCACGAAGGCTCAAGATCACGGTGGATTATTGGTACTGGCTTATTCTCATGCAAATAATTCATTCCCCTGGAAATTTTCCAAAGAAAATGTAATGAAGGAAAGTATCCAAAAAATTCTATATCTCTTTGTCGCATGAAAAAGAAACTAGCAGAAAATAAATTGATCGACATGTATCAACCAAGAATACTAATTTTTCTTTCCCTGAAGAAATGTTATTGATAGCCATTCCCATCTTAAACAACGTGAAAAGTTTGAACTTATATTAGTGTGATTTCCTTTCGGTTAAAAAGCAATTTCTTTAACAAGTTGACAATACCTATCAAGTTTGAATCTTGGGCTATAATTAATTTTAAGTGCCTGTCTCAACACATGAAATTGATAAGAAGCCATTCCATATTAGGAAAATAAACTTAATTCATTCCCTTCTTGCCAAAAAAATTCTGGGAAAAAAAACCTTAATCTATCAGCATATTCCTTTCCTCCATAGTTCTCTAAGAATTGAGATAAATACACATTGCACCCTCCAACTATACGAGGTTTGCACTCTGCACCCAAAACTAAAACAACTGATGCATTGCAGTCTCAAACTTCGAGAACTGACACTTTGCATCCTCCATTAAGATTTGATTGTCAAGATTATGACACACATCACATCTTAATGGTCAAAATAAAATGAGTGTGTAAAGTGCAAGGTTTTTATATTTTGAGAGTGCAATGTGTCATTTTAGTAGTTTTGGGTGCAAAGTGCAAGCGTCTGATAGTTTGACTGTAAGGTGTACTTTTCCCCTAAGAATTTCTCTTGCATTTAGTTTTTTTGTCCTCTTATTATACATCATTTACGATCAATGTTTATTTCCTACATATTACAAGTACAATTTATGTCGGGGAACCTCTTCAAAGCAGGGCCCTTCGGATATTACAGGTACAATTTTGAAGCATGTATCTGTTTTGAGCTTCTCTCAGCCCAACAAAAGTAAGCCCTTATTTAATATCCCACCCTAGCAAAAATTTAGAACTTACAACTGATATTGATAACTAATCATGAGATTTACTTAGTGGCAAAGTAGATAAAGATAAATTATCATTCACTTTATGCAACATTCAAAAGTTCACATATTTAGCAAGTTTATAAATGTATAACAAATTAAAATGGCTACTGTAATCATGACTAACTCACGACTAGCAAAACCATCATTGTTATTCGTTGATAAGCATGAGAAAAAAAGAGACCTTGCAATATCAAGTGCAAATCTCACAGCTGTTGCGGGCTTTAGAGCACCTTTTTTTCCTAGGAATGCACAAAGATCTCCCTGCACAACAAATGGTAAAATAATGGTAAATGATTCCATATCATCATTTTTTTTCACTTTTATTAACCATGCCACCAATATGTTTATCAGCTTTAAATTTAAATCAACTCACACACAAAGAAACTATAATAGGCTGGCACCCCATCAAGATTGATAGAGCATTAGTCCTCGTTTATCCAATGGTGGATTTTGCAAGAATTTCAGCTATTCAATGGTTTGATATTCTCTTATACAAGAGAGAACAAAGTGGAAAGTAAAGACCCGAATTTTCTTTGAGGCAGAAAATGAATGCTGTCTTTTAGCTCATGTCTCTTGCTTTAACTGTTACTAGACAAAGAAAAATAACGATTTTTTCTGACCTATTCAAGTGATATTATGGAAATTACACTAATCACCCCACAAACGATTACTTTTACAATATGAAGCCCAAACTATAAAAAAGTTTTAATTTACACCCTAACCTATCAAAAAGTGCACTCTCAGTTAATATTGGAATTGATGAAAATAAAACACAGCACAATCTTGACAGTGAAATATCAACTGTGGGGGTACATGCAAATCTTTTGTAGTTTAGGATGCCAATTGCAAGTTTTTATACACATTACCAAAGGGATAATAGTTCAAGGGTGAAGAATGTGTAATTTTGGTGGCCTATATGTTGTTTAAGTTTATTTTGATATAGCACCACTTTATTGTAGTTTGGTCTATATATCCATTCTAAATAAAAAGAAGTTAAGGGCTATTAGGAAAGCAAGACTAACAAGGCACGCTGGGCAGAAGTCAGCATAACACAAATCAATTATGCGCTAACAGACCAAGGGATAGAAAAACCTTGGGCAGATATTCTGTTACAATCATCATTGGACTAGTTTGAGTCACAGCACCCAGGAATTGGACTACATTCGGATGCCGAATCTTTTGAAGTAATGCAAGCTCATCCCTGAATGCCCTCCTGTGAAAAACCAACCGATTTAAAGGCCATCAAAATAGAAGAATAAATTGATAGCAAAATCCTTTTGAAATCCCAGAGCAACCCACACTTTATCCTCGTCAGTAATAACTTCCTCCCCAAGCTTTTTCACAGCGACTTGTATCCCACGCCACGATGCTATATGGAAGGTTCCCTGAAAAAAAAAATATCTACCATTTTATTAAATTCAACACAGAAGGAAGGCAATCACAAAGACAAAATGAGACCTGGAAGCATGTTTCATCAAACAACGCATATGCACGACTATAAACTTGCAATAAGACTCATGCAGATTGAGAACGATAATGAATCCAAAGTAGCATTTCAACCAGGAATATGCTAAACAATCACAAAATTTAATTTTCATCCAGATCTCTGTGAAAACAAAAGATTCACCAAAATATCATGCACTTATTATTATAAGTCGATAACATGATCAGAAAGGGTGCTACCCAAGTACTGGAGTATACGAAAAGATACAACCATCCAGAATAAGGGAAATAGGTCAAGAAAATCCTGGAATCTAAAACATGAAGAGCATAAATTTGCAGCCATACAAAATAACCGACACGTTTTGCGGTAGAAGTACTGAGATTAAAAAACGGTATCACATCTAGCAATACTTTCAACACATGCGGCGCAGGAAGCAGATTGTTGATTATTTCAGATACCAATACATATAAATATATAGATATATCGAGACAATTTTACCTTAGTTATTTCCACACTGTTCGTAAAATCAAGCTCATTAGTATTGATTTCGTACTCCGGGACTTCACGGGCATGTCTAACGTGCATTGGGGCCATCTGAACAGCAGGAAAAAATCACAAACAGCAATAAAGCAAAGATAACTTACAGACTACTTAAATTACTATGCAAAAATGTCATAATTTCCCATACGAAAGGTAATACTAATAACGCAAAGATACATGAACAAACATACCAGAGGCTTCGCACCACATTTCTCCAAAAGCTTTATCACGTCGTGGTTCTTGTAATATATAGCATCAGCAAGAGGCTTTTTTTTTTTTCAAAAACAAACCGCATTAGATTTGAATTTAGCTACAAAAAAAAAAAGATATAGAAAGAGAAGAAATGGAGTTACCGTGCTCCCCCAGCGGTCTTTCGGGTCAATCTCTGCGCCACGGTCGAGCAAGAGCGCGGCGACGTCGGTGAAGCCCTGGCAGGCCGAGACATGGAGAGCCCTCCGATCGTCGATGTCCTTGAAATTGACGTCAACGCCGGAGTCGAGGAGCTCGCGGATCCCTTCCAGGTCGCCTCCATTGGCCAGGTACATCAACCGGAACCCCGGATCGATGCCCTCCACAACTTCGTCATTCTCGGTAACTGACCCCTCGTCTTCCGTATGCCGGTCCGGGGCCAGCGAAGACTGCTTTCCCAGTGTAAACCTCACCGTTGGTTTGGACGTTTCCATTGCTAGATTTACGGAACTAACAAGTCAGGAATCCCTTTGCTGCGATGCTCAGGTATTGAAACAGAGTTTAGACTTTAGAGAGGTTTGCGAAGTCTTTGGCAAAAGGTAGGTGTTGTAAACTTGTAACGCTGACGAGTTTCAAATGGTGAGCGCATGGGGGCCATTTGCCAGGTTGTGTATCTTTCATTACACGCGCTTCTGAGCGCGTCTTCGGAAATTTCGGCGTAAGGGCGCAGGATAAGAAGTTAGTTTGAAAATTGACCTACGCCTTTTCGCCGTATAGGAATAGGCTAACGGCGCCACCGACAGCAGATGGCTCGCGAGCTGTATTGGCTCTGTTATTATTACTTACCAATATTTAGGATATTTTTTAATTTTAAAAAATAATTCTATAAATAACAAATCCTGACAAAAATAGTGTTTATACAACAATTAAAATTGTAAACGTAGATGCAGTTTTTTTTTTTGTGAAAATGCCAGGTAATCCTCTATCGTTAAAAATTATCGCTATCATATATAATTGTTTTTTTTAATAGTTAAAAAAAAACAAATATAATTGCGGTACAATTGAGGGGTTGAATATCAGCACCTTTATAGTTTTTACCTTTTAGAATCTTGTCAAAAAATTTTATAAAAATAAATTTATAAATTGATGTATATTTATATTTAAATTTAAATTTATAATAAAAATAATTTTATAATATAATGTAATGCATCAGCTCACATCAGTTTGGAATTTTACTCCTTCAAAAGCTTCTTGTTCTATTTCTAGTCTTGTTTGTTTTATTTTCCAAAAGCTTCCAGATAATTTTTAATGCAGTCTTCAGAGTTCAAGAATAAAAGGCACTGATCAAACAAATAAAAAGCTTTGATTTCTTTTAATTTTTTGACTAATATTTGAAGAAGAAAGGCTCGTCTGCTAAGTATTTTCGGGAAGTATTTTGAAGACCAAGCAATTTAAAAATAAAAAATTTTCACAACTTTCTACTATTCACACAACCTCCACATACCATATTTTTTTTCTTTTATCAAATATTTATTATATGAATAGTAAATAGAAAATTTAAAATAGTTTAAAAAGAATAAACTCAAAAAAAATATTAAAAAAGTTAAAAGATTTAAAAAAATATAGAGTGTAGAGTATGGTGAAGGTTGTGTAACAAAATCCTATTTAAAATAGATGTTGCTAGCAGGCCGTCGAACGTTTATCATTGGGTATATTGCTAGTTGAAATTTTTTTAAATATATATTTTTTAATATGTTCAGTCATTAAAAAAATACATAAATTTATTAATAATAATTTTCTTAATTATTAAATAAAAAATTAGAAAAATAAAATAAAATGGTAAAATTGAATGGGTAAACTTATGGATTCATTTAGCATTTTCTATTTAAAAACAGTGTTGGGAGTTTTTTCATTGTAGCTGTCTATGACTAATTTGATAATTTTGATGGTGCTCTCTACAATTTTGTGCGCCTATATATGTTTGTTTTTAAGAAATTAATAAATTATTTCTCAAAAGAACAAAAATGGTCATAATATTAGAAAGTAGGAACCGTCCCAAGCTGGCCTAAGTTAGTTATCTTTCCTTTTCCAACTCAGGTGCTGTAACCAACTGTATATTCCTAGAATTTCTAATCTAAACAGCAAAAAAACAGGAAATGAAAAAGTTAGGTAATCTAAAATTCGATTTATCCTGTGAATACAAGTTGTGAAATTTCCTACTTTTTTTAGCAAAACTGGACGCTTTTTGGTTGGATGTAGGTGCATGAGTATAAAACCGACCGGTTGGACTGGTTTGAACCGGCCAAAACCAATCTATTTTTTGTTGGTCTCACATTTGGATGTTGAGATAATTTCAGATGATCCAAATTGATTTGTAAATTAAAATGTGTTTAAATATAAATAAATTAGATAAGCGATGCCATTTAGGGTGCACCATGTCAAACCTATAAGATTGACATGTCATGAATAATTAAATATTTGGTCTATATAAAAATTTTATACAAAAAGAATAATTTATAAATTAATGTAGTCTATATATTACCGGCATTTTTTATAATAAAATAGATATAATATTAAATTAAATTGCGTCAGTTTATAAATTTATAATGATGTTTGGATAGGCTTGACAATTTTAAATATTAAATAGTAAAATCATAAGATGGTATAAGAAAGCACATCATTTGCTGACTTGGTAAGATAACCACCGAAGAGAGAAATGGTCATAACCATCAGAAAGAATAGAGGCTTCCATTTGACTGTCAAACACGGCATAATACATTCATACCCGCCTCGTGGTGTCGAGGAAAAGGCTCAACTTTTGGAAGCGTAAAAAAATATATCTGCCATCATCTTCCATCTAGAAAAGACCAGAATTAACATTTCCGTTTACTTTTTTTTGTTTTCTTTTACTTATTCAGTAAGCTATTTTTCTTCTTTTCGGAAAGTGTGAGATCTCAAATACAAATTTCAACAATTAGGTCTATTTTCTTTTGCATTGAACGATCTAATTCAGCCAGGAAAAAAAATATATTGAATAGATTTCAATTTGGACCCAAATACAATATAAAAAGAAGCCACTATTGTCTTTTTATGGAGAAAGAAATATTGTTGTTGGGAAAAGAATTATTCTATTCCCGAGCTTTTTATGTAAAGTATGATATCTATATTAATTAAATAGTAATATTTGATTTGTAAGATTGAGATTTTAAAATTTATTTTCTAAATTAAATTATGACTGCAATGTAAAGATTTTAAAAAAGCAATACTAAAGAAGATAAATATAAAGCAGAGCCGTGAAATTAGTGAGAATGATCAATCCAGATTTGACGATTTCTATTTCAAACAGTAAACAAAAAACAGAGAAGGAATTGTTCATCTTTGAATCGTGCCCAAGTCAACATTCTTGTTCATTAAGATACTCCAACATGCATATTCCCCTCTCAAGTTGATGCTATAATAAAAATTAAAGAGTTTTGGATGGAATATTGGCTTGGATATCCCCTTTGGGTTATCAGCGTCCACCTAATCATAATTATCCTTTAGAACAGTTGGTGCCAATCCTTGACAAGGGAACATAGATTTTATATCATTTTACACCTCGTGATGGTTTTTAAAGTCATCAATATCATCAACAACGACGAGCTTTTTAGCCGACATCTTGGCCAAAAGCTCCAACTTCTAAGGGGAAGGATGACAAATAGTAAGATCCCGTTTATTTATATAAAATCACTATCTCATTTCATCTTAATCATTACAATTTTTTCAAATTTCTATACAAAAATATAAAAAACAATTCAATTTTTTCAAATCTCAACATAAAAATAATACTAAAAAATATATTTTACCAATTTTTTATTAACTACTATTCAAAACATTTTATCTCATCTCATATGAACTGTGTATCCAAACGGAGTTTAAAAAAATATATGTAATCTAGGTTTTACATTTTTTTTAATCTTTCTTATCTTTGAATGGGTCGGATAAACGACCACAGGGGGCCCATGTCATGGGCCCAAGCTCGAATTGAATTGGACCAAAATCGAATCTTGAAACCTTTGCCCACTGGCACACGCAAACCCTAAGCAACGTTGTTCTAACTTCTCTGTCAATGTTACCTGTACGTTCCAAGCTGCCCCAAAACAGAAGGCACTCAAGATTTATTGGCGAGTCACTGTTCATCCTCCATCATTATATTTTGTTATTTTCATCAACCTCTCCCTCTCTCTTTTTCTCGTTCTTTTCTCTCTCTTCAACCCAAAAGCTACCCAGCGTTCTCATGCCTCGCTCTGTTCAAACCTTGCTCCTCGTTCGTCCCCTCCCACCCCTTTTTGTTTTCTTCCTATGTTTCCTTTTCTCTCTCTCATCTTGTGAATCGGTGATCTCCCTCCATCTGGTCGTCGACTTTCCCTAAGCTCACCATAAGTGGTTAATTAATACTTGGTAAAATCTTGGGCTTGCTCACCTCAAAATCTCTGTAAGTGGTTGTCGATTTTGCCTAAGCCCATCTCAAAATCTTGTGCTTTTTGTTTGTTCAGAATTTGTTGTAAAATTAATTTCATAATGTATTGTAAAATTAATTTTAATTTCAGAATACACTAAATTATTTTTATAAAAATTAAAAGGGCATCCTTTCGCCTAAGCGCACTGCATCAAACCTAACTACAGGTTCTTGTGCTAACTCACTTCGGGCGATGGAGATGAATTGAAGGGCGGGGTTCCTCACTTCGGCCCGAGGAGAGCGAGAAAGGAGAAATCTAATGACAATCCTGCATTGAATCTGGGTTTTGATGGATGAATATGTTTCAATCTGAGGAGATTCTAGAATATGCTCTCTCTGCTATTCGTTCCTAGATTCTTTCATGTTATTGCCACCATTGCATTAACTGAAACTTCTGCAGCCGTATCAAATTTCATTCGAGACTCAAAGCCACTAGAAGAACCTACCCTTAACGATGCATCTGTGAGGTATTGTGTTAGAATACCAGTGCAATGGCAATGGGGCAACTGTCATTATTACAAACTAAAATGACGAAGAGGCAGAGGGACTCCATTACACTTATTTCAACCACAAGACATAAAGCTAATTTGGGCTAAGGCTGTATTCGGCAATTTTCTCCCAGGATTTGAGAGTTTTGTCTTCGGTGTCTGTTTTGTATAATGCAAGGCGACTGACTGGGAAGCTCAGGCTGCTAATGCTTTCATCAAGAATGCTGGTTTTTTCTTGAGCTCTGCTCTTCTCATCATCGGTCAGATCCCCATAGAGGAGGCTCAGATGTGGCATGTAAGCTGCAAAATGTGATCAATGTATTCATTATTACAGGCAGAGAGTCAGCCCCAAAACCATTTCCTAAAGTTCATAGAAAAAGGCATACAAACAGGACCGTATGTTTTTCTATCTGAAAAATTAAAACCTCACTTCTGCAACGTCAAATGACTAGGTTTCTAGGGAAGATAGATACAATATGTGGTCCTTGTAACACAATTATAATTTAAGTAATGGATTTCCTTATTCTAAGAATTCTAGGGGCTCCATTTACCGCACGAAATTCAATGTGGTTGAAGCACTAATGAAAATTAACCACTTATCTCCTTATTTGACAGAACAGGTAGTTCCTTCACAACAAACAAGCAGCAAACTATCAATTACTTGGAAAATAAAGGTGACAAGCTTGGTCTTAGGCCAGGAATACACTCCCGCCAATGCATAGGTAATCCCATGATTTGAAGAACTGACATGTCCCATATGGGAAATAAATGGAAACAAAATGAGAAGGGGCTCCCTCGGTCACAAATGATGGAAGGGGCTAGTCAAACCTAACATGACCCCGAAGCTAACAGAATGGAGAAGGGTTCCTGAAACACATGGTAGCATGTTTACGGTGACCTAAGTAAGGATTATAATAGCCTACAATGACCAAGAACTAGGACACACTCTTTTTCACCCCCGGAAGCTTAAGTTCCCCTTTCATCCTACCCCTCTTTTAAAAATATATATATATATATCCTTGAGTACTTAGCATCAGGGCCATCATCCGCCGGACATCGCCTGCAATCTCTATTTGTAGACTCTTTGTGGTTGATTGTCAGGATGCAGTTAACTATACTAACAGTCTGTATCAAGGTACTAATTTAGGGATCATGATCAGGACTAGCATTTCACTTTCATCTAGTATATAGATTATAACAACTCATATGGATTAGCATTATTTGATTTCTCTAGGTAGTTTCATGTAGAATTATTGACCTCCTAATTATCTAAACCTTAACTATTATTTCTACATTACAAGTTTTGCTTCAAAGTATAGCTTCGTCAGATAGACTGAATCAGACAAAGATTCATATTTTGAGACATCAATGTAGAATTACTACCAAACCCACATCCTAATCTATGGTCATGGTCATGAATCTTGTACATATCAATGTAACCAAAAGTGGGGTCCGAGGATTTCTAATCCATACGTTTCCACAATTGTTAGACTGGCCTTATATTAGCCACGGAAACGTTTGCATTTTCTTTTTAAGAAACATAGACTTGAACACATAACTTACGAGTCGAGCTCTTGTATCCAAAATGGCCAGAGCAGTGCGCGCTAGTTTCCACCACCTGAAACAAAACACAATATTTCATTGTTAGGATTATTGGCTCAATTAAGACCTAATAAGAATTATAAAAAATAAACTGATCCAAATCAATTTCTCATAAAGAAGTGAAATTTGTTTTACCAACAAATTGGAATGAAGAAATTACCTGAGTCGTTGGATGAATGAGGACGTATACACACTGATAGAAGAAGGTCCCCGTGGCCACACGATCCACGGTGGCAGTGTAGGCCTTGAGGCCATCGCACGCTGACCTGAACCTGCTAAGCGCATCGTCCGGCGTCAAACTGATGGCTCCGACGACGGTGATGTGGGGCTCGAACTGTGGCCCACCGAACTCGGACCGGAGGTCCTCCATCAGCTTCTTGAGCCTGGCTGCAACGTCGTCCGGCGGCACCGCCCACACCGAGTAGACATGCTTCTCCTCCACTTGGTGGGTTTGGGGGTCCGTAGCACTCTCCGGGATTGCCATGAGATAGAGTCCGAGAGTCCGAGGATGATGAGTACTGGGAGTGGGTTTTGGAGGAAATAACGAAAGAAAGGATTGGGTCGTGGTGGAAAGATTTTGGAGAATAAAGTAGGAAGAAATAAGGTTGCGTGGGAGGATGATGGTACGGGAAAGCAGGGAGAGATGAGTGGAGTGGTGTGATGGCGGGATGGGATTGGGCAGTGTTGGAAGGTAAAGCATGCACAGGAGTGGTGTCTGGCATCTTATGTGGGAGGGCACATGGAATGGAACATGCGTATATGCCGATGCTGGTGATAATCTTTATTTTGGGAAATCATTTCATTTATAGGCCCGGTTCAAGGACATTAGGACAAATTCTTTTGCTAGTTTTATGTTTTACACGCTCAACACAACGTTAAATATGTTAAATATAATTGATGTTTTGACTTTTTTCAAGTTTTAATAAATTAGATAATAAGTGGTCTGTTAACCCACCTACTTATATGTATTAAAATTCAATAGGTTAAATCTTATCAAGTGATTCGTAAAAAAATCTGTTGTGTATGCTATTCTAAGGAATGACAAAGGTGATATGCTTATAGCTATGTGACGTAAAGAGGAGGGACTTTATGCTGTTGAAGAGATTGAAGCTTTGGCAGCATTGAGGGGACTCCAAATGATAATATCATTGGGAGTTTCATATTTGATTCTTGAAGGTGATTCGATTATTGTGGAAGCCATTTGTTCTAACCAAGAGATTTTTTCAAGTTATGGCCCTTTGGTACAAGAGATCAAATCTTTACTATCTTATTTCTGTTTCTTTGAGATTGGTAATTTTGATCGACAAGGCAACGAGGCCGCACATCTTTTGGCATGTTATGCACATTCGGTTAATGATACTTCACAATGGTGATAGGATCCTCCGAACTTTTTAACTAATTAATTGTGGATAATGTGTCAATTTTTTGTGTTTAATATTTTCTTGTTTGTGAAGTTTAGTTTTCTTGATGTATTGCAGTCGAGCAATGGTTGTCATAAAGAACAACTTGATTGGTCACAAACTGTTGCTTTAGCTTTGGTTTATAACCTGGAGGAAATGCATGCAACTTATAACATTTTTCAATAATTCCACAATGTTTACACATTGATCTTTCCTTTTTGGAGAAGAATTTAATAGATTTGGATCCATCACTCTTGGAAACAAACACTTGTAAATCAACAGATGGAAGAGGAACAACATAAAATTTTCATTGTTGTTTTTCTTGTAAAACAAGAGAGAATACTTTATTAAGAGGGGTAGGGGCTCCATAAGCAAGATATGAGCACGGGCAGAAGAAAAAGACTCATTTAATCCCATTAAAAATTGTAAAATGCTCTCTAGTTGAACATAAGAGTTCAATGTATGTATAGCTCTACAAGAACAAGCGAGAACAGGCTTGTAATTCGCTAACTCATCCCAAAGAGCCTTCTTCAGGTGAGTAAAATAGATACTCACCGAAAGTTGCCCTTGAGAGAGAGAAGAAATAAATTTCTATAGTTGAAATATACAAAGACCATTTTCATGAGAGAAATGTTCCTTAAGATCTAACCAAATCTCACGCGCAGTAATGATATACAAATACTATCAGAGATATTAGAGGAAACAGAATTTAAAAGCCAAGAGATCACCATATTGTTGCAGCGAAGCCATGGAGAAAGAAGGGGATCGATTGAATCCGAAAGCTTGTGTATAGAACTATCAACAAAACCTAACTTATTCTTTGCCAAAAGAGCCATGGTCATGGAGCGAACTAGTTATCACTGATGAGAGACTGAGTACCAAGAAGAACATCAGGATTGTCATTAGGATAAAGAAAGAATGGACTCATAGCATCTTTAGAGACAAATTTAGGTGTCAGCGCCATGGAAAAATACGTCTGGAGGGAGGAAGGTTCTTAGTGTTTAGAGAAATTGAAAAAATGATATTATTGATCTTAAACTGTACAATGTCAAAAAGTAAAAGTAAAGTAAAATACAGAGTATTTATATTATGTACAAAATAATCAATTAAATGTACATATGACACGTGTATAAAATATACATAATAGTATTTGTACTGGATTCTATTACATGAATGACACTTTGTTTTGCTCTAAAAAAAATCCCCCATTCACTGTGTCCAACATGGTTAATGGGCATAAATAGTAAATACTTGTATTTTTTTAATCATCAGTTATCAAATAATTAATAGATATATAATTTTATCTATCAATTATGATTTAGTAATGCTACATATTGCACTCACACTCTATTTTCATCTTATTATTTAAGATGTAGCATTTTTTTTATCACTCTTGTATAATTTTTTATTTATTTTAAGAAAAATTAAAAGGTTGATGGGCAATGCTATCTCACCATATTTAATTTTAGAGAAATGATGTTCATCTTAAATTTTATCATTCTTAATGAGTTTCTATCATGTCTAATTTATAGAAAATCATTCGCAAAAACTGGACGCTTTTTGGTAATCTAAACAGCAAAAAAAACAGGAAAAGAAAAGTTTGGTAATCTAAATTCGATTTATCCTGTGAATACAAGTTGTGAAATTTCGTACTTTTTTAGCAAAACTGGAGGCTTTTTGGTTGGATGTAGGTGCATGTATATAAACCGACCGGTTGGACTGGTTTGAACCGGCCAAAACCAATCCATTTTTTGTGGTCCCGTTCATCTCTTATCGATTAACTGCATTTGGATGTTGAGATAATTTCAAATAATTTAAGTTAATTTATGAATTACATTGAGATGTGTTTAAATATAAATAAGTTAAAATATATATTAAAATATATAAAATAGATTGAAATGTGTTTAATTTTTGTTATAAGAAGTTAAAAAAATAATAAATCCTATCAATAATTAATTTAAAATGGGTCAAAGTAAGCTCGACATCCAAAGATAGCATGGGTCGGATGTTTCTAACACCAATTGGGGAGAGCTTATTCTTTGAAATGGAGACTTCCTTTTTTTTTTTATGTACTTTTTTCCCAAGGCTTTTTAGATAGGCGATGCCATCTAGGGTGCACCCGGTCTAGCCTATAAGATTGACATGTCATAAATATTTGGTCTATATAAAAATTTTATAAAAAAAATAATTTATAAATTAATGTATGTATCGATAGGCTTAACAATTTTAAATATTAAATAGTAAAATCATAAGATGGAAAAGGAATTTACATCGTTTGCTGACTTGGTAAGATAACAACGGAAGAGAGGAATGATCGTAATCATCAGAAAGAATAGAGGCTTCCCTTTGACTGTCAAACACGGCATAATACTTTCACACCCGCCTCGTGGTGTCGAGAAAAGGCTCAACTTTTGGAAGCATAAAAAAAAAGAAAAATATTATTATGCCCACTCCATTTGACACTTTTGTTTGTCTGTTAGTTAATTTTTTTTTATTTAATAATTAAAAAAATGATTTTAAATATATTAATATATTTTTTAAAAATAAATTTAAATATATTTAAAAAAAATACTAGACGATACGCCTGGCGATGGGGTAACATAGTAGCCGGACTCTAAAAAAAAAATCTGCCATCACCGTCCATCTAGAGAAGAGACCACAATTAACATTTCCGGATACTTTTTTTTGTTTTCCTTCTACTTATTCAGTAAGCTCCTTTCCTTCTTTTCGGAAAGTTTGAGATCTCAAATCAAAATTTAAACAATTAGGTCTATTTTCTTTTGCATTGGACGATCTAATTCGGCCAGGAAAAAAAAAAAAATTGAAAAGATTTCAATTTCGACCCAAATACAATATAAAAAGAAGCCACTATTGTCTTTTTCTAGAGAAAGAAATATTGTTGTTGGGAAAAGAAACACCAAAAAGAATTATTATATTCTCAAGCTTTTGTATAAAGTATAATATCTATATTAATTAAATAATAATATTTAATTTGTAAGATTTATATTTTTAAATTTATTTTTTAAATCAAATTATTACACATAAGCAATATGCAATGTAAAGACTTTAAAATAGCAGTACTAAAAAAAACCAAATATAAAGCAGGAGGCATAATTAATGAGAATTATCAACCCAGATTTGACGTTTTCTATTTCAAATAGTAAACAAGAAACAGAGAAGGAACTGTTCATCTTTGAATCGTGCCCAAGTCAACAATCTTGTTCTATACTCCAACATGCATATTCCCCTCTCAAGTTGATGGTATAATAAAAATTAAAGAGTTTTGGATGGAATATTGACTTGGATATCCCCTTTGGGTTATCAGCTTCCACCTAATCATAATTATCCTTTAGAACGGTTGGTGCCATCCCTTGACAAGTGAACACAGATTTTATATCATTTTACACCTCGTGATGGTTGTTAAAGTCATCAATATCATCAACAAGGATGAGCTTTTTAGCCGACATCTTGGCCACAAGCTCCAACTTCTAAGGGAGGATGACAAGCCGTAAGAAAATATGTGATCTAGGTTTGACATTTTTTTAAGCCGTAAGAAAATATGTGATGGGTCGGCTAAACAACCACAGGGGGCCAATGTCATGGTCCCAAGCACAAATTGAATTGGGCCAAAATCTCATCTTGTAACCTTTGCCCACTGGCACGCGCAAACCCTAAGCAACATTGTTCTCTGTCAATGTTAGCTGTACGTTGCAAGCTGCCCCAAAACAGAAGGCACTCAAGAGTTATTGCCTACTTGACCATATGGGAAGAGGCATAAGAACACAAGTGCAATGGCAATGGGGCAATTGTCATTATTACGAAACTAAAATCACGAAGAGGCAGAGGGACTCCATTACACTTATTACAAACACAAGACATAAAGCTAATTTGGGCTAAGGCTGTATTCGGCAATTTTCTCCCAGGATTTGAGAGTTTTGTCTTTGGTGTCTGTTTTGTATAATGCAAGGCGACTGACTGGGAAGCTCAGGCTGCTAATGCTTTCATCAAGAATGCTGGCTTTTTCTTGAGCTCTGCTCTTCTCATCATCGGTCAGATCCCCATAGAGGAGGCTCAGATGTGGCATGTAAG
The DNA here is from genome assembly GCA_003123785.1 of Pterocarya stenoptera. Taxonomy (NCBI): domain Eukaryota; kingdom Viridiplantae; phylum Streptophyta; class Magnoliopsida; order Fagales; family Juglandaceae; genus Pterocarya; species Pterocarya stenoptera. The sequence goes on from QEOT01001865.1 coordinate 736,220, forward strand.
CTGCAAAATGTGATCAATGTATTCATTATTACAGGCAGAGTCACAGCCCCAAAACCATTTCCTAAAGTTCCTAGAAAAAGGCATACAAACAGGACCGAATGTTTTTCCATCTGAAAAACTAAAACCTCACTTCTGCAACGCCAAATCAACAAACATCACAAGTTAGAGAGGAAAACAATTTTTTTTTTTTTTTTATCATATATGGTCTCCTAGAAATCTTAGGAAAATCCAAGGACTAGGTTTCTGGGGAATATAGACACAATATGTGGTCCTTGTAACATTTAATTTAAGTCATGGATTTCCTTATTCTAAGAAGGAGATCCATTTACCACATGAAATTCAATGTGGTTGAAGCACTAATGAAAATTAACCACATATCTCCTTATTTGACAGAACATGTAGTTCCTTCAGAACAAACAAGCAGCAAACTATCAATTACTTGGAAAAGAAAGGTGACAAGCTTGGGCTTAGGACAGGAATACACTCCCGCCAATGCCATAGGTAATCCCATGATTTGAAGAACTGACATGTCCCATATGGGAAATAAATGGAAACAATATGAGAAGGGCTCCCTAGGTCTCAAATGATGCAAGGGGCTAGTCAAACCTAACGAGACCCCAAAGCTAACAGAATGGAGAAGGGTTCCTGAAACACATGGTAGCATGTTTACGGTGACCTAAGTAAGGATTATAATAGCCTACAATGACCGAGAACTAGGACACACTCTTTTCACCCCCGGAAGCTTAAGTTCCCCTTTCATCCTTCCCCTCTTTAAAAGAAAAAAAAAAAATATCCTTAAGTGACTTAAGCATCAAGGCCATCATCCGCCAGACATCGCCTACAATCTCCCATTATTTCTATTATTTGTAGACTCTTTGTGGTTGATTGTCAGGATGCAGTTAACTATACTAACAGTCTGTATCAAGGTACTAATTTAGGGATCATGATCAGGACTAGCATTTCACTTTCTTCTATTACATAGATTATAATAACTCATATGGATTAGGATTATTTGATTTCTCTAGGTAGTTTCATGTAGAATTATTGACCTCCTACTTATCTAAACCTCAACTATTATTTCTACATTACAAGTTTTGCTTCAAAGTATAGCTTCGTCAGATAGACTGAATCAGACAAAGATTAATATTTTGAGACTCCAATGTAGAATTACTACCAAACCCACATCCTAATCTATGGTCATGGTCATGAATCTTGTACATATCAATGTAACCAAAAGTGGGGACCGAGGATTTCTAATCCATACGTTTCCACAATTGTTAGACTGGCCATATTAGCCATGGAAGCGTTTGCATTTTCTTTTTAAGAAACATAGATTTGAACACATAACTTACGAGTCGAGCTCTTGTATCCAAAATGGCCAGAGCAGTGCGCTCTAGTTTCCACCACCTGAAACAAAACACAATATTTCATTGTTAGGATTATTATAAAAAAATAAACTGATCCAAATCAATTTCTCATAAAGAAGTGAAATTTGTTTTACCAACAAATTGGAATGAAGAAATTACCTGAGTCGTTGGATGAATGAGGACGTATAGACACTGAGAGGGGAAGGTCCCCGTGGCCACACGATCAACGGTGGCAGTGTAGGCCTGGAGGCCATCGCACGCTGACCTGAACCTGCTAAGCGCATCGTCCGGCGTCAAACTGATGGCTCCGACGACGGTGATGTGGGGCTCGAACTGTGGGCCACCGAACTCGGACCGGAGGTCCTCCATCAACTTCTTGAGCCTGGCTGCAACGTCGTCCGGCGGCACCGCCCACACCGAGTAGTCATGCTTTTCCTCCACTTGGTGGGTTTGGAGGTCCGTAGCACTCTCCGGCATAGCCATGAGATAGAGTCCGAGGACGATGAGTACTGGGAGTGGGTTTTGGAGGAATTAAGGAAAGAAAGGATTGGGTCGTGGTGGAAAGTTTATGGGGAATAAAGTAGGAAGAAATAAGGTTGCGTGGGAGGATGATGGTGCGGGAAAGCAGGGAGAGATGAGTGGGTGGAGCGATGGTGGGATGGATGAGCTGTAGTGGCTGATCCGTAGCACACCCGTGTTTAATCTTCTTTCTTTTTTTCTTTTTTTCGTCTTCTCTCAACAGCTCTCTCATCTCTCTCAGATCTCATCCCTCTCGTCTTCTCTCAGCAGTCTCTCTCCTCGTCTCTCTCTCTCTCTCGTCTCTCTCTCATATCAGCTCTCTTCAAACGTTAGTTTGTTTTGAATTTAGAGATGGAGTATTGTTATGCATAAGCCTACATATCACATATCAAATTATTTTTTATTTTTTTTTTAATTTTTTTTATTTTAGTCTTTTTGAAACATTTATATTTTTTTATTCATCATCCATATAATACACATTTAATAAAAGAAAAAAATAAAAAAATAAAAAAAGTTATGGTGTGTGGTGTGTAGACTTATGCATAGATTTTTTCTTTAGAGATGTGCGGTTCGATGCTGCTACGTTTGGTGTGCAAAATGGATGATGTAAATAGTGATTGCTCCCAATATTATTTCGGGATGGGATTGGGCGATGTTGGAAGAGAAAGCATGCAAAGGAGTGATGTCCGGCATCTTATGTGGGAGAGCACATGGAACGGAACATGCGTATATGCTGATGTCGGTGATAGGAGTGGTAATATGTGATACAATCTGTTAAATCTATATGAACACGACACGACAATAAGAAGTTCGAGTTTAGTCTTAACGGATTCATGCCAAAATAGGTTGACCCGTTAAAACTTAAAACAAGATTGCTTAACGGGTTGATCGTTATAACCCGCTAAGAATGTTAAAATTACAATTATACCCTTATACCTAAAAATAAAATTGTTGAGATTTTAATTTCGATATTTTTATTATTTAGATTGTAATTTTAGACTTGTAGTTAGTTTTATATTTTTTTTAGATATTGTGATTTCAACATTTATATAAAATTATTCTAAACTTAATCAGGTCAAACGAATTAATTTCAGGTTTGTTTAACCCATTTACATAAATGAGTTGAAATGGGCCGTGTCGTGTTAACTTATTTCTTAGTATTCACTAACAGGTCATGTCAACCCATTATGTTAATGGATCGTGTTAGGATTTAAGATTTTGACACAATAAACTTAACAGGTCATGTTCGGATTGACCTATATAATATAATATATATGTCTTGACACGACACGTTAACACGATTTAACATCCTTAACTAGTGATAATCTTCATTTTGGAGAGTCATTTCATTTGTAGGCTCGGTTCAAGGACATTAAGACAAATTCTTTTGCAAGTTTTAGGTTTTACAAGCTCAACACAACGTTGATGTGCAAGCCTTTTATATTAAATATGTTAAATATAATTGATGTTTTGACTTTTTTAAAGTTATAATAAATTCAATAACAAGTGGTGTGTTAACGCACCGACTTATATGTATCAAAATTCAACCGGTTAAATCTTATCAAGTGATTTATAAAAGACTCGCATTACTGATTTGACAACCTCTTCCACTTGGTAAATGTAAATTGAATTTTAATGTTCTATTTTTTATTCCTCACAAAAACCTGGTGTGTTATTCTAAGGAATGACAAAGGTGATATGCTTATAACTATGTGACGTAAAAAGGAGGAACTTTATGCAGTTAAAGAGATTGAGGCTTTAGCGACATTGAGGGGACTCCAAATGATAATATCATTGGGAGTATCATATTTGATTCTTGAAGGTGATTCACTGATTATTATGGAAGCCATTTGTTCTGACTAAGAGACTTTTTCATGTTATGGCCCTTTGGTACAAGAGATCAAATCTTTACTATTATTTCTGTTTCTTTGAGATTGATCATGTTGATCGACAAGGCAATGAGGCTGACATCTTTTGGCACGTCATGCACATACGGTTAATGATACTTTACAATGGTGGTAGGATCCTCCAAGTTTTCTTGTTAACTAATTAATTGTGGATAATGCGGAAGTTTTCGTGTTTAATATTTTCTTGTTTGTGAAGTTTGGTTTTCTTGATGTATTGCAGCCAAGGAATGATTGTCATTAAGAACAACCTGATTGGTCACAGATTGTTGCTTCGGTTTTGGTTTATAACCTGGTGGAAATCCATGCAGCTTATAACATTTTTCAACAACATGACCAGTGATTCCATAATACACATGATCTTTCTTTCTTGGAGAGGATTGAATAGATCTAGATTCATCACTCTTAAAAACAAACACATGTGAATCAACAGATGGAAGAGAAACAACAGAAATTTCTTGCTATTGTTCTTCTTGTAAAATAAGAGAGAATACTTTGTTAAGAGGGGGCAAGGACTCCATAAGTAAGATATAAGCACGGGCAAAAGAAAAAGACTCATTCAAGCCCATTAAAAACTGTAAAATGTGCTTTTGTTGAACATAAGAGTTCAACGTATGTACAGCTCCACAAGAACTAGAGGGAATAGGCTTGTAATTCGCTAACTCATCCCAAAGAGCCTTTAGGCGAGTAAAATAGGTACTCACCAAAAGCTGCCCCTGAGAGGAGCATAAATAAATTTCTGTAGTTGAAATATACAAGGACTGTTCTTCTGAGAGAAACGGTCTTTAAGATCTAACCAAATCTCACGTGCAATAGTAATGTACAAAATACCAGCAGAGATATTAGAGGAAATAGAGTTTAAAAGCCAATAGATCACCATATTTTTGCAGTGAAGCCATGGAGAGAGAAGGGAGAGAAGGGAATCGTTTGAATCCTAAGGCTTGAGGATAGAACAATCGACAAAACCTAGCTTGTTCTTTGCCGAAACAGCCATGGTCATGGAGCGAGACCAGGTATGATAGTTATCGCTGATGAGAGATTGAGTAACAAGAAGAACACCAGGATTGTTACTAGGATGAAGAAAGAACGGACTCACAGCATCTTCAAAGACAAATTTAGGTGCCGACGCCATGGAAAAATACATTTGATACCATAACAAGATGAAACCCTAGGAGAGGAAGGTTCTCGAGTGTTGAGAGAAATTGGAAAAATGATATTATTGATCTGAATAAAATTGTACAATGTCAAAAAGTAAAAGTAAAGTAAAATACAAACTATTTATATTATGTACAAAATAATCAAATAATGTACATATGACACGTGTATAAAATATGTGACAATATTTGTACTGGATTCTCTTACATGAATCACACTTTGTTTGCTCTAAAAAAAAAATCCCCCATTCACTATGTCCAACATGGTCAATAACTTAATGGGCATAAATACTTGTGTTTTTTTAATCAACAGTTATCAAATAATTAATAGATATATAATTTTATCTATCAATTATGATTTAGTAATGCTACATATTGCACTCACACTTTATTTTTATCTCATTATTTAAGATGTATTTTTTTTTATCACTCTTGGATAATTTTTTATTTATTTTAAGAAAAATTAAAAAGTTGATGGGCAATACTATCTCATCGTTATTGAAATGATGTTCCTTAGAGAAATGATGTTCATTTTAAAATTTATCATTCTTAATGAGTGTCTATCATGTTTAATTTATAGAAAATCATTAGGTGCTTTTGAGAGTACGGATAACATGACACTCTCATCTGCATGCCATATAATTAAAGTTGTTTATGTAAGCTCCAATTTTAATTGACATGACATGATACGATACGATACGATAGGAAGGAAATGCCACGTTTCTTACTTCAGGAACACTTAATAATTGCTTTTTAGTTAAGCCTATCAAGAGGATTAAAAAATTTTAAAAATCTAATTAAAGAAAGCTTAATTTATTTTATATGATAATGTAATATTCTTGTTCATCATTTTATTTATAACTTTATTTGGCTTGCTAACTTATTTAACTTGGGTAAATATGGATTTTTTTCAAGTAAATGTTCTTCCTATTATTTTAAAAAGGTTTTGCACTCTAAATCATAAAATAAAACCCAAAAGAGGAGAACAAAAGAAGACATATGTGCTTCATTTTACATTTTTATATAAAAAGGTAATCAAAATTTTCTAACATATTGATATTGAATTTATATCAACCAAAAAAAAAAAAAAACAGAGTTGGATCGGAAAATAATTTTTCAAAATGTCTCTCGGTTCGGATAATTGGCCAATTTAGCCAATTTGGAAGTCCCTTTTCCCGGACCTAGAATTTTTGAGTCCGATCGGCCCGGGTGAATGGTCTTGATTTTATTTTTATGCTTACAAAGCCATCTACATCGATCTACTCCAAGAATGATAATTCATGTGCCTTATGAAATCACCATTTCGCAAGTGATAGGACTTGGAGAATCATCGAAAGAGGAGGAAGCCATGATAACGTACGGCCCCTCTGTTTATATGCACGTATAAACAGGGCGGGGAACTTTGATGAATCATTTACGTCGAGCTTCGTTTAAATACATGTAAAAACAAGGCGGGAAACCAACTAACCGAATGTATGTACCGTACTTTTTTTGTTTGTTGAAAAGACAGATGTTTCTATATTCATCAAGAAATATCCATTACAATCTTATCCTGTATAATAAAACTATAATGACCCTCTGGGCCATCTTCCATCCAAACTTTTTCTTCATTTACATCTATAAGTGCGTATAATTGTTCAAAGAGGTATGTTCTTCAACATTCCTCTAATGTCTTTTATAGTCTGACCATCCCATTCCCTGTGATCTTCTTCCTTGTTGACAGCCTTGACAACTCCCATGGCATCCCTTCAAATTCTGCTCTGCTTATATTTAGTTCCACACACAGTTTTAAAGCTCTCCAAAGAGCTGTTGCTTTTGCTTGAGCTGGAGACATGATGTTATTCTTTGACAGACACAAAGAAACCAAGACATCCCCTTTATAATCTCTGATTACAACCCCTACTCCCATCTTTTTATTCTTTTTTACCATAGGCAGCATCCCAAGTTCACCTTTACACCACCCTGCCAAGGCATTTTCCACCTCCCCACGTCTTTACTGCTTTGGTTACTAACTGAACTTCCATTACCCTGAGCTTTCTTAAATTCTGTTAGAACAGAAGCTGCTTGTTTGAAAATAGTAGCAGTTAGGTTTGGATGTTGAGATAAGATAAGAATTTTTGAAAATTTTGCGAATAGTGTTAAGATGAAAGTTTAAAATATTATTTTTTAATATTATTATTGTTTTGGGATTTGAAAAAGTTGAATTAGAATTTGATAAAGTTGAATTGTTTATTATATTTTATATGGAAATTTGAAAAAGATATAATGATGAGATGAGATGAGATAGAGATGAGATTTATCATCTTTGCTCCCAAACATAACCTGAAACTGCTCTTCAAAGATAAATCTATTCCTTCTCAACCATATGTTTCTCAGCACTGTAGCAGCTAACTCAATATCCTCATCACTTAATCTATCCACCATCTTCTTCCGTACACATCCAAAATCAACCTCCTTAGAAAACCATTTCTGTACTGGAATATCTGTCTTTGCCCAAACATCCACTACTGCTGAGCAGCTCCATAGTACATGACATATAGTTTCTTCCTCTGTTTCACAAATGGGGCAATAAGGCTTCTCAACCACCCTTCTTCTAAAGAGATTCCCTCTAGTTGGCAAGCAATTATTAAGAGCTTTCCAAATAAACATCCTGGTCACCCTAGGGACATTTAATCTCCAGATGGTGCTCCACCCTTCCTTCCCTTCCACTGCAAAGGATGGTTCCCCTTTCACCAACTTTTTTCTATTCATTTCCAGATGATATGCTGATTTAACACTGAATACACCACTTCTTGAAGGCGCCAAATTTTTTTTATCAGGCTTACCTGATTTACTAATAGGCATACCACAGATCATACCAACTTCCTCTTCACTAAATGTCTCCCTTACTAGCTCCTCCTTCCACATTCGTTTATCCTCATCAATTAATTGGTCCACCCTAGCCTCAACTGAAAAATTCTTAACTTGAGACTGAATTTTAAAAGAGGATGGTTTGGGTATCCATTATCCCCTCCAAATTTTAATATTTTGTCCATTTCCCACCCTTCAAACAAGCCTCTCCTTCAATAGATCTAAAGAGCTCCACATACTGCTCCAAATCAGTGATGGTCCCTTGACAATGTTTGCTTCTAAAACCTTTGATTGCTTAAAGTATTTGTCATGGAGAACCTTTGCAGCAATGGAGTTTGGGGTAGTCAACACCCTCCAGCATTGCTTAGCTAGAAGAGCTTTATTAAAGCTATCTAACTCTCTGAAGCCTAAGCCCCCACTACTCTTTGAGATCCCCATCTTCTCCCAACTCATCCATCTAATCTTTTTATCATTCTCTTTGTGGCCCAACTAGAACTTTGCCATTAAAGCAAGTTCCTTACACTCTTTTTGGGAGAGAAAACACACTCATATAGTAGGGTAGGGATGGACCGAATCACAGCTTTCAACAAAACCTATTTCCCAGCAAGTGAGAAAAAAAGGTTTTTCCAATTGTTGATCCTAAACCACACTTTGTCTTTGATCCCTCGAAAGTTATTATACCTAGACCTTCCTACTATATAGCAGGTAAGCCCAGATACATTTCATAGCTATTCTGCAACCTAGTGCCCAGGTCTTGCATAATCCTTTTCCAATCTCCATTCCTTCCATTCGAGCTAAACATAATGGTGGTTTTTTGTTTATTGGGAACTTTGCACGAGACAGAGAATAATTCTAGATTATAGAGAGACAAAATTTAAGTGGTTCGGCAACTGCCTACGTCCACTGTTGCTGCGCTTCACTATGAAACCCGAATTTACAAACTTTGTAAACTCTCTCACTCTCTGTCACTCACTTGCACCACTATACATGCTGCATTCTCTTCTTTTTGCTCACCCATATTCATATCACAACACTTCTATTTATAGCAACAAAGAGAAAGAAAATGTCGTTGGAGCAGTTGAGCAACCGCAGAGCAGCCGCACTTTTTGATTTTGGTGCATTCAGTGCTCAGTTTTTCTTGGTGCATTGATGAGGTCGGTGCTTGCATGAGACTTTGTCTCCATCCTTAACAATCTCCCACTTGGAGACAAATGAGTCTTCATGTCTTCATAGCGTCACAGCAACTTCAAGTCATGCCTTAAGTATGGAGACCAACTGAAGCTATACACAGTTTCAGTTTGTCAGCAATAACTACTTTTGTGAGCATGTCTGCTGGGTTCTCTGTTCCTTGAATCTTTTCAAGTATCAGCTGTCCACTATTGAGAAGAGATCGAATAAAATGGTATCGCAACTGTATGTGTTTTGTTCTGGAATGAAAGGCTGGATTCTTTACAAGAAAAATAGTACTCTGACTATCACTGTGCAGAATACCTTTTTCATGCTTCTTTTCCAATTCTTCCAAGAATGACTGCAACCAAACCATTTCCTTCCCTGCTTCAGTTATTGCAACGTATTCGGCTTCTGTAATTGAGAGAGCAACAATCTTCTGCAACTTAGAAGCCTACGATACAGCTGTACCACCCAGCGTATACACAAATCCAGTAGTGTAACACCCCGTATTTTAGTGTATTTTTAATGAAGGATTATTTTAATTGATTTAAGGATTTGTCTCTTGTTTTAAAATTAAGGGAGTTTTATTATATTATTTTATAATATTTTAAGCTGTGAAAATTATTTATTTTATGTGTCTTCTTGATATTAATTACTGTTTTGCATTTAAAGTGATCTTTAATTTAAATTGGTTTGTTTTTGGAGTTTAAAATTAATATTGTTTTAATTAAGCATTTCACCGCATTTGAAGTATTTTATTTAGTTAGTAGTTTTAAAATCATTTTCGTTGGATCATTTTCGAGACCCCAGAGGTGAGGACTGGATCTCTTCTTTTT
>QEOT01001865.1:747724-778674 GCA_003123785.1 Pterocarya stenoptera
GTAGGGATGGTGGTAAGCAGGGATGGTGGTGTTGTCCCGCCTGCGATTCCCGCCTACGGTACACACGGTAGGGATGGTGGTAAGCAGGGATGGTGGTAGAGTCCCGTCTGTGATTCCCGCCTACAGTGTCCAATAAATATTTTCGTGTAAATCGTTTTTGGAAAAAATGATATTTTTGGGTTTGGTGCATATATCATCATATGCATGCATGTTGGTTGCGTTAAATGTATTTTAATCTTGGAGATCGTTTGGATTATTACTTACCTGTGGTACCATTTAATGATACTGCAGATTTTGATTATGATGATGCAGGTGCCGAGCCTGAGGATTTGGCTCCGCCGGAGGAGTGATCTGGGATCACTCGAGTTATGTTTCTTTTTTTGCTTTTGTATATTTTATGCGACATTTGGTTTATGTTTTAAACGCTTTGTATTTGGATATCTGTATTAAACTAAAATTCTGGTACTAGTGACTTAATTATTATTATCCGCTGCGTATTTATTTTGTGCACTGTTTATTTGTTGCACACACTTGACACTTGTTCGTTGGGATGTGTGACCGTGTGTCATCATCCTGACGTCACGATTCCCGAGGCTTTTTGTACGTGGGAGTCGGGGCGTCACAAGTAGTATTTTTCCTGTTGTCAACGTCACCTGCTAAATCAGCATCTACATATCCCTGTAGTTTTAAACTTGCTTTTGTAAATCATAGTGACGTATCTGACGAGGCTTGTAGATATCTCAAAATCCACTTGACTGCTTCCCAATGCTGCTTTCCTGGATTACTCATGTACCTGCTCATAGTTCCCACTGCTTGTGCAATATCTGGTCTTGTACAGACCATAGCATATATAAGACTACCAATAGCAGATGCATAGGGTATTCTGTTCATGTATTTTTGCTCTTCTTTCGTCTTTGGCGATTGATCCTTAGTTAGTCGAAAGTGACTAGCTAAGGGTGTGCTTACTGGCTTCGCCTTGTCCATGTTGAACTTTCTGAGCACCTTCTTCACATACTCCTCCTGTGAAAGCTTAAGAGTACCATTAGCCCTGTCTCTAATGATTCTCATACCAAGGATTTGTTTTGCAGCACCCAAATCCTTCATCTCAAACTGCTTTGACAGCTGCTTCTTCAGCTTGTTGATCTCCTCGATGCTTGATCCTGCAACGAGCATATCATCCACATACAAAAGTAGAATGATATAAGAGTTGTCAAAATTCTTTATATAACAACAATGGTCTGCCTGCAGTCTTGTGAACTCATTACTGCACATGAAGTTGTCAACCTTCCTGTACCATTGTCGTGGAGCTTGTTTTAGGCCATACAAACTCTTCTTCAGTTTGCAGACTAAATTCTTCCCTCCCTTCACTGAGAATCCTTGTGGCTGGTGCATATAAATGTCTTCCTTCAAATCACCATGAAGGAATGCGGTCTTTACATCTAACTGCTCAAGATGTAGATTCTTCGCAGCCACAATTGCCAACACTAGCCTGATCATGGTCAATTTTACAACTGGGGTGAAAATGTCTGTGTAGTCGACACATTCCTTCTGCTGAAACCCCTTCACGACCATTCTGGCTTTGTAGCACTTGCTACTATTGTGCTCTTCCTTGATTCTACACACCCATTTGTTGTGCAAATCCTTCTTGTCTTTTGGAAGCTTAGTCAGCTCCCATGTCTGATTTGACATCAGTGAGTCCATCTCATCTTGCATGGCTTTCTCCCACTTGATTGAATCTTCAATTTGTAGTGCTTCATCATAACTTTCCGATTCACCACTATCTGTTAGCAGAATATAGTGTAGAGATGGTGAGAACCGCTGTGGTGGCCTAATCGTCCTTGAAGATCTTCGAATGACAGTGGGTGGTGTACTTTGTTCGATCTGTGGATCATTATTCTCTTGATTCTCGATCTGATCAGTGTTGACTCGAGTAACATCAAAGTCAACAACCTCAGGCTTCTTTGACTGCTCCTCAGGTTCAGCTTGTGACCTATCTTTGTATAGAACCTGCTCATTGAATATCACATTTCTACTTTTGATGATTTTGTGATTTTTATTATCCCAAAATCGATAGCCAAATTCTTCATCCCCATAACTGATGAAAAAATATTTTCTAGATTTGGCTTCTAACTTGTTACGGTCAGTAGAATCTATGTGAACATATGATACACAGCCAAAAACTTTCAAATGAGAAAGATTTACCTCTTTTCCGCTCCAGACTTCCTCTGGCAGATCAAACTTCAGGGGAACTGATGGTCCCCGGTTAACTAAATAGGCTGCAGTGTTAACTGCTTCAGCCCAAAAACATTCAGGCAATCCTGAATTCAGCCTCATGCTTCTTGCACGTTCATTTAGAGTTCTGTTAATACGTTTAGCTACACCATTCTGCTGCAGTGTTCTGAGAATAGTCTTATGAAATCTAATCCCATTTCCAATACAGAATTCTTTGAACCCTCCGTCAATGTACTCTCCGCCATTGTCTGACCTCAGACATTTCAACTTCAAGCTTGTTTCATTTTCAACCATGGCTCTCCACTTCTTGAAAGTGTCAAATGTGTCGGATTTATTTTTCAAAAAATAAACCCATACTTTTCTGCTTGAGTCATCAATGAAGGAAACATAATACCGCGATCCAAGAGAAGTGACTGGGGATGGCCCCCACAAATTTGTGTGCACCAACTCGAACTTTGTAGATTTTGGAGTTCTCCCATTTTTCAAGAAACTAACTTTTTTCTGTTTCCTGAAAATGCAACCTTCACATATGTCGAAATCAGTTGATTCCAACCTTGGTAGCTTCCCTTTGGATAATAGTACTTTCATCCCTTTCTCACTCATGTGACCAAGCCTTTGATGCCATAGGTTGGCATTTGCATCAGCAATTACAACAGTATCTCTAATACTTGAAGTCATGTACAAAGTACCTTTTTTTGGTGCCTCGAGCTACTACCATAGCTCCCTTCGTTATCTTCCACGTGCCACCGGTAAATAATACCGAATGCCCATCAGCATCAAGTTGTCCTACAGAAATCAGGTTCCTCATGAGCTTAGGAACATGTCGCACCTTCTGTAGCAACCATGCACTTCCATTGGGCAGATTGATTCGTACATCTCCCATGCCTTCGATGTCCAACGCTTCACCATTTGCTAAGTACACCTTCCCGAAATCGCCAGTGACATAATTTTGCATGATTTTTTGGTGTGATGTAGTGTGGAAAGAGGCCCCTGAATTCAATACCCAAGATTCAATTTGGCTGTCGACTGAAAAGAGTAAGGCATCTTGGAGGTCTTCTATTGTGGCATTGGCGGATTCATGTCCATTCTTCTTCTTTGCTTCCTTGCAATTATTTTTGAAGTGGCCAGTCTTGCCACAATTCCAGCATTGTACTTGTTTTCCAGACCTAGATTTACTTCTGCCTCTTTGGGACTTTGACCTGCCCCGATTTGAACTTTTATTGGCTCATCTACCTCTCGTCTCGAGGTTTAAGGCAGAACTGGAAGTTGATGCTTCACCTGCATCTCTTCTGCAAACTTCCTCACTAAGCATATGGTCTCGAATATCTTGGTATTTCATCTTTGTTTTGCTATAAGAGTTGCTAACAGCTATTCTTATGGCCTCCCAGCTTTTTGGCAGTTGAGCCAAAGCAATTAGCGCACGTACTTCATCATCAAATTCAATTCCTACTGAGGCCAATTGATTGATGATGGTGTTGAACTCATTCAAATGTTGAATAACTGGAGTTCCTTCTGCCATTCTCAAGTAGAATAGCTTGTACATCAGATGCACTTCGTTGTTGGTTGATGGCTGCTCGTACATGTTTGATAGAGCCTTCATCAGATCTGCTGTGGTCTTTTCCTTTCCCACATTGTGTGCAACTGATCTTGACAATGTTAGTCGAATGACTCCCAACACTTGTCTATCAAGGAGACTCCACTCTTCATCGCTCATGTCAGTTGGCTTTGTTTCTAGGAGTGGAAGATGTAATTTCTTCCCATAGAGGTAATCCTCTATCTGCATTCTCTAGTAGGCAAAGTCTGTACCGTCAAATTTCTCGATACCAGTGACTTTAGCTTCCTCTCCAGCCATAACTTTACAATTGAGTCCAATTTGAAGAAACAAAGATTATCCTTGCGTTCGGAACACTCGAATTAGCTGGAAACGAGTCCAAAATCGTGAAAATCAGATCAAATTGAGCTTAAACGGGGCAAAACCATTTCTGCCAACCAGAGTGCGACACGTGGCAGGATGACGCAGCTCGGCTCAGGGACACGGCTCGGCTCAGAAGCGCGGCTTGGCTCAGGGACACGGCTCGGCTCGGCTTAGAAGCGCAACTCGGCTCAGGGACACGGCTTGGCTTAGGCTGGATCGGGTCTGGATCGGGGGCCGGGTTGATCCATCTCTAACCTCTGGAAGGCGCATGCGGCTCGTGCACGTGTGCGAAGTGCATCTGCATGGACTCCATTGGTGCGTGCAGCTGACTCCGGGCTCCATTTGAGACGAAATTTTCACCAGAAATTTCGTCTCGATCTATGTAATCTAGTGGTAGTTTTAAAACTTGATTTCGATCAAGTTTCAAGAATGAGTTTTTTTAAAAAAAAACTCCCGTCCTCCAACACGCTTTGATACCAGTTGTTGGGAACTTTGCACGAGACAGAATAATTCTAGATTATAGAGAGATAAAATTTAAGTGGTTCGGCAACTACCTACGTCCACTGTTGCTGCGCTTCACTATGAAACCCGAATTTACAAACTCTGTAAACTCTCTCACTCTCTGTCACTCACTTGCACCACTATACACGCTACTCTATCTTCTTTTTGCTCACCCATATTCATATCACAACACTTCTATTTATAGCAACAAAGAGAAAGAAAATGTCGTTGGAGCAGTTGAGCAACCGCAGAGCAGTCGCACCTTTTGATTTTGGTGCATTCGGTGCTCGGTTTTTCTTGGTGCATTGATGAGGTCGGTGCTTGCATGAGACTTTGTCTCCATCCGTAACAACCTGATGCTTGTTCATGCAACTTCAAAACACTGCTTATCCTCTGCTATTCATCCCAACATGCCTTCCAAAAATGATACAATCATCAGCAAAAAGAAGATGGGTAAGCTTTACACCTCCTCTTGCCACTGCCACACCTCTTATCTCCCATTTTTTCTCTGCCTTATTTATTAAGCTGCTTAATCCCTCAACACATAAAAGGACAAGGTAGGGAGAGAGGGATCTCCTTGCCTTAATCCTATTCATGGATGGATCACTTTTCCTGGCTGTCCATTTATCATCACAGCATATGGAATAGAAGTTATGCATGCCATAATCAACTTAATCCATTTAGCACCAAAGCCAAGTTTCACCATGACTGCTTCTAAATAGAACCACTCAACTCTATCATAAGCTTTAGATATATCTAGCTTCAGGGCCATGGATCCCACTCTACCTTTCAGCCTTGTTTCAAGGAATGTAAAACCTCATATGCTGCCACAATATTATCTGTTATCAATCTCCCTAGGATAAAGACACTTTGATTATGTGATTCCACTTCATTTAGAACCTTTTTCATTCTATTTGCCAGGGTCTTTGCAATAAGCTTATACAAAACATTATACAAGCTTATAGGTCTAAAATCCCCAACCTTTTTTGGATCTGTCAACTTAGGAATCAAGGCCACATACGTGAAATTCAAAGAGTCTTTTATCTTCCCCCCATTCAGAAAGCATAAAGCTACCTCATTGATGTCCCCACCAAAGATGCCCCAAAAGTTTTGGTAGAAGCATGCACTATAGCCATTGGGTCCAGGTGATTTATAGGGGCCTATTTGTTTCAAAGCTGCCTCCACTTCTTCAGTACTGAAATTCTTCTCCAACTCTGCATTCATGCTGCTTGTGACCTTTGCCTCAAAAGAATTCACACACTTCTCAATAACTTCTTTAGATGGGGTTTCAGACTTGTATACCTCATAAAAATGCTTCTTGAAGGCCTCAACTATCTCCTCTTCCTCCACCCTCACATTTGACTAAGCATCCACCACAGAAAGAATTTGATTCTTCCTTTTCCTTTGATTTGCACAGGCATGGAAGAATTTTGTGTTCCCATAATCCAAACTATACCAATTCCTTTTTGCCCTCTGCCTCTATTTGATATCTTCTTGCTCTAGCAGCTTTCCAACTTCCATTATGAGGAGTTTTAACTCAATAATCACATGGGGCCCCTCCACTTCTTGTAGCTCTTTAATCTTTACTAACTGCTTCTCAATGTTGGCACTTCTCTCTCTATCTCTTTTTCTAAACCCACACAACAATTCCCCACTACATCTTTTCAAAAGTTTCTGCACTTGCTTTAGGGGTTCTTGTGTCAAATGCTTCCCTACCCATACTTTCTTACCCATCTTCTCACACTCCTCTCCCTTCAACCAACTTGCCTCAAACTTAAACAAATATTGTCTTCTTTTCTAACCTCTTCTGTCCCTCCTGATAGCCATCAAAACAGGTTTGTGATATGAACTTCTAGCCACAAGTCCTTCCACAACTGTTCCTTGGAACTTCTCCTTCCATTTGTTTTTTGCAACATATCTATCAATGCTCTCCTTTGTAAACATGTGGTCATCATGACTATTACTCCAGGTGAAAGGATCTCCCACACAACCTACATCAAACATGTTGTTTTCCTCTAAGGCCTCATGAAATTGCACCATTTGGCTTTCAGGTCTCAACTGTCCCCCTTCCTTTTCATTCTAGGCCAGGATTTCATTAAAATCTCCTACCACACACCATGCAATCCCCTAACTAGGTTTAAGTCTCAACATGTAATATCCGAGTCCTATTACGTAGGTCCTTACGTTATTCTATTAATTCTTCAAGTTAAATATTTTGAGATAAATATTTTTATTATTATTTTTCAATTATTTTATTTTAAGATGAGTATGTTTTATTTTAAAATGTGATTTATTAAAATAAATCAAAGTATTATTTTTAAGACTTTGAAATATTTCTCTTAAGTCCTTTAATTTTATTTATTTAAGAAGTGGCCCAACTATCCTTTACTATTGGATTGGTAGGTGAGAAAATATATTTCTATGCTTTAAATCTCCACCATCCACTCCCTAACTTGTAGGATAAGTTTTGACCAATACCCATTTGACCACTTTTCTCTCTTGCACCGAAAGCTTCCAAGGGAAGCAATTTATTTATTTTTCCTTCCTTGCCCCTCCTCCAAGCTTACGGTCAAAGCATCACAAAAAGGGGAAATTAAAATCAACTTCTCTTTTCTTCCCCTTAAACCGTCGGCTACACTTAGGAAAGGAAAGAAAAAGTTTTCATTTTTCTTCTCCAAGCTAACTAGCCGAATGTACACCTTCTCTTTTTCTCCTCTCTTTTGTTCTTCAAGGAACCAACTCCTCTCATCATTTTCAAGCTTATGACTCCATAGCAATGGAAGAAGAAAAATATTTTATTCAAAACTTGGAACCAAGGCTTGATTTCATCTTCCAAATGATGAAATATTGAAGGTAATAAACTTTTGGTTCACCTTCTAGCATCATTTCCATATGGATTTCGGATTTCACAATTTCTTTACCCATTGATGTTTCGGTTTTGGGGTTTAAAACAGTGTTATCATTTGGTTCTTCATCCACATGGTTGTCCCTCTATTTGATCTTCCACTTGTGTTTTGGAAGGGGCTAAGAGCTTAAGGTAAAAATCCTAATTTGACTTATTTATTTTAATGTGATTTTAGAAGCCCATTAAGTTGTTTTAGCTTGTGTTTTGATGTGTTTAATTTTCTATATTACAAATAAATATATATGCCCTGTTTTTGGCCCAAACCAAATGTTATTATAGTTGTTTTGCTATGTATTTTCCTATATTTCGAAAATGCTATGTTGATATTAAACTTGGTTTAATCATAGATAATAATTACAGTGATTTTAAATTATATATTTTGGTATCATGTGCCTTGTGTTGAGATTTGGTTGGTAATCTATTTTTAGGATGCTAGAGGTTTGGTTTAGAGGTTTTGCTTGGTTCTATAATTTTATATCTTGCTTTTAAAGGTATTAAGTTAGTAAATCATAAGCTTAAGTGTTTAAAGGTTTTAAAGTTTCTTAATGGATAACTTGTTATAACTTTATGCTACTTTAATTTTAAATGGGAGGTTTTATCTAAACTAATTAATATATTGCTTATGTGAATAGGTTATAGTTTAGTAGTTAGATGTAAGAGACTAATTGTGCATGATGTATTATGATATGCAAAGCTGTCTAAGTACCCTAAGCCCATGTTATGCCATGTCTTAATGTAAAAATAGTCCATTTATATTGTCCCTCGTTTGGTTAAATTCTACCTAACCCAAGAGTCCCAAAATATTGATAAGCTAACCTTTTTATAATGAAGGACCACAAGTTGATTTAAAAGGGCATGTTCCCTAAGCTCTTGATAAGCTAACCTTTTTATAATGAGGGACTACAAGTTGATTCAAAAGGGCATGTTCCCTAAGCTCTTGTTTAGCCTACTTGAGATGCCTAAATCTATTTTAAAGCCCATTGTTGAGAATTCCAGATTTTTATCTCCTAATGTCCATAACCCAAAGTGAGCTCGAACCAAGAAACCTTACTTGAAGCCTATGAATTCTTAACTACCTTTCATGTAAGTTTTAAAATAGTCTTTCCATGGATAGCTAGCATGTCTTAATACTTCAGTTATTTCTCTTATAAGTTGAGGTGAGGAGTAATCATTTGGGTAATGCTAAGCATAGAAGGGACGTTAGATTGTAATATCGTGGCTTTCTCTTTTAAAGAGAGGGCTAAAAAATATTGTATCAATATTAACATGCTTATACTATTTATTGAAATATAACTTATATCGATGATGGAAGTATCGAGGAGCATAGAGGTAAGTAGCTATGACCATGCTTCTTACACCAAGTTCTCTTTATGAAAGAATGTCTCTCTCTCTCTTCTCAAATGTGAAAGAGTAAATGTATATAGTATATACAAGCCCTTCCTTGATAGCCCCTGTTAAGTACCCTATCGATTATACTTATGTGTACATGCATAAGGTAATGCATGCATGTAGGTTTTAAGCCATGAGATTTTCATGCATGTTCTTTCAATAAACTTATGATTATTCCTATATGTAGTATAGCATGAAAAATGTATTTTGTTAATGAGAATGCATATGCATTAAACTAAGAAAGATGATGAAAAGATTTAAATGCAAAGGAAAGGAAAGGAAAGGAACGTCCCATGTTTTATGCTTCAAGTGATGCTTTAAATGAGTTTTAAGATGTCTCTATGAACTGATGCTTTAAATGTCTCTGAGCACTGACGTTTTAAAATGTTCCTGAAGGAACGTCTTAAAAGGCTCCTGAGAACTGACATTTTAAATGATGTTTTGAAAGATGATGTTTAAGCCCATGTTTTTAAATGACGTTTATGCTCGTGCTTTTAAATGATGTTTATGCTCGTGCTTTTAGCGATGTTTAAGCTCATGCTTTTAATTGATGTTGAAGCTCATGCTTTTAAATGATATTTATGCTCGTGCTTTTAACGATGTTTAAGCTCATGCTTTTAATTGATGTTTAAGTTCATACCTTTAAATGATATTTAAGCTCATGCCCTTAAATAGTGTTTAAACTTATGCTTTTAGACAATGTTTAAGCTCACGCTTTTAAATGATGTTAAGCTCATGCTTTAAGTGACGTTCCTTTCATATGAATGAAATGTAAATGAAAATGACTAAAATGAATGGAAGTACGAAAGGATTGAAAGGAAACGAATGTTTCAATGTATGAAAATACGTAATAGCCACATGAATGAAAAGGGGTACCCAATGAATGAATGGGCAGATTGCAATGCCGGGTAGTAGTATCTGGTAGTGCACCCAGTGCTGCATCCTAATGGAATGAGATTTCAACCTGTGGCCACAGGTGAATCCATAGGTTTAAAAAACCGCTAACCCCAGCACACGGAGCGTAACAGTGTGCAATGACCTATGAAAGTAAAAAGATGTAAAGCATGAAAAATATATTATGCATGAAAGATGAAAAGTATGAAAGATGTTTATGCATGAAAGCCTAGTTATTTCTAAGAATGTTTATGCACGAAATGCATTGTCTAAGATTAGCAAATGTTTATGTATGCATGTTTTCAAAAAGAAAAGAATAGATGCCTAGTATGTTCACTGCATGGTGTACTACTTATTAAGTATTAGACTCACTTTTGTTTCAAATATTTTAAACGTCTAGGAAATGATGAAGAGGCTGGGGAGCAAGGCATTACTGCAGAGAGAGAGGCAGACGCTTAGCGTCTTCCCTGTTGGTGGGGACAAAGGAAAGGAAAAAGAAAATATGCAAAGAATAGGTATGTACGTAGCGATTCCACCCTTCGTGGGGCGGGGTCGTTACACAACAATAGCTTACATGAAAACCTTCTTTTTGCTGCATCCAGATGACCATAGAACCCAATGAACAACCATCCTTTAGCACTATCATCATGGACTTTGGCATTAACATGCCACAGTGAGAAGTTCATAACCTCCACTAAAAATTTTCCACCCATAATAGAGCCAAACCATCTCTTCTTCCAACTAGATCAACCACAAAACAACTCTCCATTTCCAATTTTTTCTTTAACCCCTCCACACTTTTTTTTTTTTTTTTTATAATCATGGTCTCCATAAGGAAAACCAATTTAGGCTTCTTTTCCTTAACCATAAGGCTAAGGTCTTGAATTGTCCAAAGGTTTCCAAACCCTTGATAGTTCTAGTATAAGGTATTCATGGTTGCTAGTGGGACTATTCAACAGCCACCTCCATTGAATTCTTCATCATACACTCCTCCACTAACACCTCCCTCCTGTTTCTTTTCTCATTTCCCTCATTTTTTCCCATCTCCTTTAGACTATTAACAACACTTCTTTTCAGAATAGAACTAGAGGATAGGGACTCACTAGATATCTATTCCCACGTGCCCTTCTTTATCGTTACTTCCTTTAACAACTTTTTATGTATTACATTTTTATGGCCACTGAGTCATGGCCCTTTCCTCCTGTGTTTCTTTTCCACCTCCAAACTCAAGTCTCCCCCCTCCCTTCACTTATCCCCTTTCATTGCATCCCCCACCCCGATCATCCCCTTTCCCATACTACTCCTCACACTGCCCACTGTTATAATCTCCTCCATTGCTTCAGATTGAAATTTATCTTCCTTACTTGAAAACTATTTCTGCCTCTCCATTCTGCTTCGATTGCCTGGTGGAGCCCTCCACCAGGATACAAACTGCCTTGATCCTGCCCTTCCTTGCAAACCCGTTAGATCTCCACCTGAGCAACCTTGCTTTGGGTGCACAATGCAGCCACATCGAAAATAAATTTTCGGCAACTTTTCATACTTGAAAGGGATCCAAATCTGGTTCCCTTCATAGGTAACTATTCTGTCTTTTGCTAGAGCTTTGGTTAGATCACACTCCACTTTAACCCTGAGGAATTGACCCCATGCCATTTCATCCTCATGCCCCTCCACTTCCAACATTCTACCAATCGACTGTCCAATAAGTTCCCCCATTTTACAATTCATTCCACGAAGAGTTAAGTTATACATATGAATCCAGAAGCTCTCCTTCAAGAAGTTGAGTAGGTAGGATTAGGTATACCCATCAAACATCTTCAGTACGAAAAGGTAAAAATATTATTATTATTTTGGGATTTGAAAAAATTGAATTATTTATTATATTTTGTGTGAGAATTTGAAAAAATTGTAATGATGAAATGATATGAGATGAAATATTTTCATTATCCAAACGAGGCCTAAAACTGTCTACAAGATGAATCCTTCTGATTCAGCCAGCTTGATGTAATAAAATAGAACCCCAGAATAACAATAAAAAAATTACCCAACAAATTGCGTTCAATTTTCATTTCGATTTGTTTATCTGTTAAATATACTATTTTTGAATACAAATCATCAACATTTGTTATTATTAGACCATACAAACTTGACCCAAAAAGTGGAGGGGGAAGGGGGCAAAGAATTTGAGGAGAGAGTGAAGAATTTGTCCCTCACAGGACAAAAAATAGCAGCTGGTTTTATTTTCTACACCACACACTGGTGGTTTGAGTTTGTCCATGTTGTAGATGTAAAAGTTTGGCTAGGATTAGGTGACTAAATTGATAAGTTTGAATAGGATCAGGTGACTAAAATGATAGAATTTATCTGATTATTGAGTTGGTAATTTTGGATTAATGTAAATTATTTATTTACTTTATATATAACTATATTAAGTTTATCTAGAGGTTGTTTAGATAAGTCATAAGTGTAAAAATCGAGTCCCAAGGAATTTGCACTTATTCAAAGAAGAGGTTGAACTGAAATCTGTTACTGTAGAGAAAATTTATCATGAAATGTCAGCATTCCGTCAGGAGACGTCTTCGTGACAATCCGTTAACAGAGTCCTACTGAAACTACAACTTCCTTCAGATTGTTTATTTAAAGGAGCCTATTGGTTAGTCCATGTGATTGTGCTTTATGTTGGAGAATTGATTGGTCGAGTTTCAGTCACTGGAGTTCCAGGAAAAAAAGCAATGTTTGAATATCGTCAAAGGTTCTGGCTATTACTGTGGTAAAAGACAAATGGGTTATTTGTCTGGTCTCGTAGGAGTATCAATTGATAAAGGTTTTGTAATTGAATTTTACTTGTAACTGATCTTCAAATAATAAAATTAACTTTTTTAGGTTTGGCTGCCTCGTTGGGTTTTGCCTTTAAATAGTTTTTTAAAGAGTTTTCATTCGAGACCAATCTTGGTGTTATGCAATTTATTTACTTTATGTTATTGCTTAATTATTAAATAATTGCATGATTAATGACTAATTAATTTGTTGAATGAATTTGTAGATATTTTTGCTGCGTTACAATATAGGGGTACTTGAGTAATTTCAATTGGCATCAGAGCATGGTTTACTCATTCGAGTGTAATCTATGCCCCCTGTAGATCATGTCGTCGTCGTTATATGTTCCACCATACTTTGATGGGAAAAACTATACTTATTAGAAAGTTCGTATGAAGGCTTTCCTCAAATCATTGGATGAACATGTGTGGTATGCAGTTGAGCAAGGGTGGACTAAACCCGAGACAACTACAAATGCTTAGATGAGAGATGAGATCACCAACTCTAATTGGAATAGCAAGGGACTTAATGTTATTTTTATGGCGGCATCTCCCGAAGAATTTAAAAGAATTTCCATGTGTGAGGTGGCCAAAGAAGCCTGTGATATCTTGGAATTCACACATGAGAGAACCAAAATCATAAAAAAATCTAAATTCCAATTACTAACCTCAAAGTTTGAGAAAATTAGAATGCTGGAAGATGAAAATTTTAATAATTTTTATGTGAAGCTTAACGATATTGTGAATTTTAGGTTCACTCTAGGTGAGAAGGTGAAAGATTCAAGAGTTGTGAGGAAAATCCTAAGATCTCTACCTGAAAGATTTCGCCCAAAGGTGACTACTATAGAGGGAAGCAAGGACTTGGATGCAATTGAGGTTGAAGAACAGTAGGTTCTCTACAAACCTATGAATTTTCTCTTCATCAAATAAGAAAAAGTAAGTCCATTGCTTTCAAAACTGTAGAAGAAGATTGTGAAGATTTATATGATAAAGAAAATCTAAATGATGAGGACATAGCACTTATTGCTAGAAAATTCAGGAAATTCGTGTTTAATAAGAGATCAAATGGAAAGCAAAAAAGAGGTAATGAATTTTCTGCTAAAAAGAGTGATTCTAAAAAATAGAATGAAGATAAATTTGAAAATTTTGATAAAATAAAGTGGCATAAATGCTTAGGATATTGTCATATAAGAATTGAATGTCCAAATTTTAAGAAATACAAAGGAAAAGCACTAAATATTACACTTAGTGACAATTCAGAATCTGAAACTTCAAGTTCATCATATGATGATGAAAATTCATTTAGGGCTTTTTCTACTGTTAGTAATTATTTTTCTGATATTGTGCAAACAAAAAAATTTGAAAGTGAATTTGATGATAGTGACTTGGATATAGCTATTGTTGTTGCTGACCATGAGTTGAGTGTACATGAAGCATATGATGATTTATGTGAAGAAGTGGCCAAGCTGAAAAAACTCAATAAGAAGCTGTACAATAAACTCACACTTGTGGAGAATGAAAAGAATAACCTTTCTGAAGTGCTGAAAATTTCTAGTGTTGAAGTATCTAGGTTAAATGATCAAAATGTTGCACTAGAAAGAGAATTAAATACTTTCAAGAGTGCAAACAAAAAACTACAACACAGAAATTGGAAGAAATGTTGACTTTTTAAAAGTCGAGTTGTGATAGAACTGGCCTAGGATACACAACATCCAAAGGCAAAGAACATCAAGTCTCATCATTCGCTGTCACTATTTCTAAAGGTATTGCCTTTGTCAAAGGAAGTCAAGTTGTGGATGCTCCAAAAGAAGCCACTTCAAAGTCAAATCTTTTTGAAAACTCTCATGTAAACTCAACCTCAAAAAGATTGATTCGAGGTAAGTTTGAAGGTAAGTTTATTCCTACTTGTCATCATTATGGTGTTGTTGGCCATATAAGGCCATATTGTTTTAACTTGAATAAAGTGAAGAAAAATGGAGGTGAAAGAAAGTTAAAAAGGAAATACTCTAGAAAATCAAGTTGATGAGATAAGTCCACAAATCACCTTCATAAGTCTAAAAGCTTGGTGAACTAGCAGAATTTTATTTTCACAACAAAGAAAAGATCATACAAAGTGGTGTTGATGAAAAGAAAATGCCAAAATTTAAAGCAAAATGGGTGATCAAAAAAGATGTCGTATCAAATTAATTGATAGGACCACTTGCATGTTCTTGCATTTCATTAGTCTAGGACATATATTTTATTTTTCTGTTTTCAGTTTTTAAATAAGAAAAATATGATATAAAAATTTTTTGGTTTGTTTCTAATTTTTTTTGGAAGTGCATACTTGATATGTCAAATTTTTGAGCACGTGTTCTCATAAAATAAAATTTTGAACTTATGCATCTCTCTACTTTATGCAGTTCACTTTGTGCATACTAACCTTATGGGTTATCTTGACAAAGTTCATTTACAAAGCACTGTGAGGAACATATGTATGCAATTTATAATTAAGTTCAATAGTTATTATTGAGATGCTTACCATAGAGGGAGTTCATGTCATGAATTGACTAATATTAGTTGACCCAAGTCATATAATAAAGGGATCTCCCCTTGCCAAACACAATGATTGATCTATATAGAAAAAGTTAGTGTTGAATCATTGCAGAAAAAGACACACCCTACAGATCTGTCCCTTAAATCCTTATAGAAAAAATTGTTGCTTAAATCATTGTGGAAAAAGATGAGCAACAAAAATGGATATAAAAAGGGAGTTGTGCAAACTAGTGTTTGGAGTAGATACTTATGGTATCTAGGCTCTAGCATAAAGTTTGACTTTTGAGGCAAGTGACAATCTCTTGGGAGCATCTATTAGAAGAAAATACTCATGAATAATATTATTAAAAATATATTGAAGAGAAAAAGAATAAAGAGTTACTTTTCTATATAAGTTTGCTCACTCACACACTCACATGAACTTTGACATTGATGGTCTTATGGGGTGTGAACATCCATAGTGATTGTTGCAAATAAAAAGGTGTACTCTATTGGATTTTTTTTTTAGTGACACTATGCTTGAACTGAGATGTATCAAAACATGTTACTTGCCTCATTGTCTATATATATAAAGAAAAGATTATTTTTTATTTTATTTTATTTATACAAAACAAAACAAAATTTTTGTTTTGATGTCAGGGAACCTCTCTAAGGCTTCGGACCCACTCCTGTAGAGTAAACTCCGGTCCCATGCACCGCACCTTCGGAAGTTTCCCTACACGAAACTGATTAAATCGCTAGCTTTTCACCAGGGAGTGTGGCCCCTAGAGATTGTTTGCACCCAAGGGGATTTCAACCTTGGACCTGGGGGAAGCATACCCCTAAACCCAGGGCTTTTACCACTTGAGCTTTTATTACAAAATAAATAAAGTAATGAAAATATAAAATATATTGGCTTGTGTGATGTTGAATTAGAAGTCTGGGAGGTGTATACACAACTTTTAATCACTTAAGCGACTTAAGCCACAAAGACTTGCCCAACCCTCTTTCCCGATATTAGTTTCCCTTTTCTTGCGATAACGTACTCACATCACCTTTGTCCCTTATCTCGAGTCCTAAACGCACAGCGCATCCCCTTATCGATTTCGTGCTTCTCGTGATTAAGACCCAGAACTAATACCTCTAATCTACGTCACTTCATCACAGTAAGGTTTCTATCTCAATCAAATCCCTCTCCTTCTCAAAGTCTAGGGTTGGGTGCATATTTATGGAGATTGGGTTGTTGATTCTAAAATAAATACCTAGACACCAATGATATCCATCATAAGAGTCGAGTGAAAAAAGTAAAGAAAATGAAACCAACTAGCATAGTCTATATGACACCAATATAAGATAATATACAAAAAAAAAAAAAAAAAAACTATCAAGACAATATTTTTATAACATTACATAATAAAGAATCACATACCTTGATTGCACTGAAAGATCTTTAAAGGGAGAGTTTTTTTTTTTTTTGACAATCTCCACTCTAAATATTCTTTTCTGACGGTGGATAACCAACTAAATCCATAGCACACTCCACAAATATTACAATACAATCTCTAATTCAATGTACACTCATATTCTATGAGAATTACAAAATTAGCTTTACTATAGACCATGCTAATCCGCAGTTGTCCACAGTTGTATCATTTACGTGGAGCGAAATCATCTTTATGGATCGATGTGTTGGATAGGTGGTGTGAAAGTCACCTTAAATACATATCAAGAGACTAAGTCTTAGTAGATTTGTACCTTATAATGGGTAAGTGGTGTTGGATTCCTT
Source organism: Pterocarya stenoptera (assembly GCA_003123785.1). Lineage (NCBI taxonomy): Eukaryota > Viridiplantae > Streptophyta > Magnoliopsida > Fagales > Juglandaceae > Pterocarya > Pterocarya stenoptera. Next base: position 764,677 of record QEOT01001865.1, read on the forward strand.
GTACTTCAACAGTGAAGTTTTAAATAGATTTGTAGTTTTTAATTATCTGTGATGTTGGTATTGATTTCAAAGTTATGAATATTATTTGTTGTGTCGGTGGTGTGGCTTTTGTGGTGTGCTTTGATTTTGAGTATTGTTTGTGGTGGTGGTGGTGTTGTCATGGAACCATGGTGGCGGGCTTTGTTGTTTTGAATATTGTTAGCGGTTATGGATTTGTGGTTTTGGTTTTATGATTTTTGTTTTTCTTATTTTTGTATCATATTTTGATTGGTGTACATTGTAAATTTGAGCAATCATAAGATTTAACTAAAAAGAAGGAACACAATGTTTCATATCAACATTAGAATATTATTAGCATAATAGAATAAAGAAATACATACCTGTATTACACCAACATATTATCTTCTTGGGGGGCTGTTTCACCCTTTTAAAAGAAGAGTAAGCACAAGAAGATGAAGAGGAAGAGGAGGAGGGGAAGAAGAACAGGAAGAAAAGGATGATCAAGAAGGGGAAGAGGAAGAGAAGAAAATGAGGAAATAGAGGAAGATGAGGAAAAAAGAAAGGAGAAGAAGAAGACGAGAGTGAAAATGGCGAAGAGAAGAAGGGTGAGAAGAAGCGAGGCGGAGAGAGAATGAGAGAAAAAGAAAGTGGACAAAAGATTAACGATAAATATGTGATATGAAAAAATCAGGGAGGGTAGGCATATAATTGCCAACCCTTGCGGGTTAATAAAAGGCTATAGCCATTTTGACCACCTATGACTTGTCTATTTAAAAATATGTATCATATTCATATAAAAGTATATAGATAAACTCACCTCAATCATAGTATTATATTCTGCATTGATAATGCAAATTGCTTAATCCAAAATAAATACTTGGGCACCAATGAGATCCATCATAAGAATTTAGTGTAGAAAGTAAAGAAAAGGAAAACAACTAACATAGTCTATATGGCACCAAAATTAGATAATATACGGAAAAAAAAAACTATCAAGACAGTGTTATTATAACATAACGTAATAAAGAATCTCATACCTTGATTTCACTGAAAGATCTTAAACGAGAGCGTTTTTCTTTGGACAATCACCACTCTAAGTATTCTTTTATGATAACCAACTAAATATGCGACACACTCCACAAATATTAGAATTTATTGTACACTCATATTGTATGAGAATTAAAAAACAAACTCTACTAGACCATGCTAATCTGCAGTTGTCTGCAATTGTATCATTTAAGTGGAGTGAATTCATCTTTATGTCAATTCGATATGTTGGCCAGGTGGTCTTGAAATCACCTTAAATTCATATCGAGAGAATAAACTTTAGTAGATTTGTATCTTATGTTGCATAAGTGGTGGCTGAGTCTGGTTACTTCAATGGTGGAGTTTTAATTAGATTTGTAGTTTTAAATATTATTTGTGATGTTGGTATTGTTTTCAAAGTTATGTTGTGTTGGTGGTGTGGCCATAGTGGTGTACTTTGATTTTGAGTGTTGTTTGTGGTGGTGGTGATGTCATGGAGCCATGGCGGTTGGCTTTGTTATTTTGAATATTGTTAGTGGTTATGGATTTGTGGCTGCTTTTTTTTCCAATTTTTTGTATCATATTTTGATTGGTGTACATTGCAAACTTTAGACATCAAAGATTTGACTAAAAAGAAAGAACACATTGTTTCATACCAACAATAAAATATTATTAAAGTCTAATGGAATAAAGAAATGCATACCTTTATTGCACCAACAGAAAATCTTCATGGATGCTGTTCCACCCTTTTAATATAGAAAGGAGAAGTAGAAGTAGAAGAAGAGGAAGAGGTAGATGAAAAGGAAGAGCAAGTGCAAAAAGATGAAAAGGAAGAAGAGAAGTAGGAGGAGGAAATGGAGGAGAGGAAGAAAAACTGGTTGAAAAGGATGGAAAAGAAGGGGAAGCGGAAGAGGAAGAAGATGAGGAAGCAGAGGAAAAGAGGAATGAGAAGAAGTACGCAAGGAAGAGAGTGAAAGGGGCAAAGAAGAGGATGACGTGAAGAATCGATTGTAAGAAAAAGAAAGTGGACAAAAGATTAACACTATATATGTTAAATGGAAATATCAGGGACGACTGACATGTAATTGCTAAACCCTTGGGGGTTAATAAAAGACTATAGCCATTTTGACCTTCTAAGACAGGTCTATTTGAAAATATGTACTATATTAATACAAAAGTTTATAGATAAACTCACTTCAAGCATAATAGTATATTATGCATGAGTGATAATACAAATTGTTTAATCTAAAATAAATACCTAGACACCAATGAGATCCATCATAAGAGTTGAATGAAAAAGAAAATAATAGGAAAACAACTAACATTGTCTATATGACACCACTATAAGTTAATATACAGGAAAAAAAAACTATCAAGACAATATTATTATAACACTACATAATAAAAAATTTCATACCTTGTTGTACTGAAAGATTTTCAATGAGAGATTTTTTCTCTTGACAATCTCCACTTTAAGTATTCTTTTTTGACAGTGGATAACCAACTAAATCTATAGCACACTCCACAAATACTACATTACAATCTCTAATTCATTGTACACTCATATTCTATGAGAATTAAAAAATTAGCTCTATTAGACCATGCTAATCGGCAGTTGTCCATAGTTGTATCATTTAAGTGGAGCGAAATCATCTTTTTGTGACTTCGATATGTTGGACAGGTGGTGTAGAAATCACCTTAATTAAATACATGCTGAGATAATAAGCTTTAATTGTACCTTATACTGGGTAAGTGGTGTTAGTTTCCTTGCACTTCAGTAGTGGAGTTTTAAACAGATTTGTAGTTTTAAATATTATTTGTGATGATTGTATTGATTTCAAAGTTACGAATATTATTTGTCGAGTCGGTGGTGTGGCCATAGTGGTGTGCTTTGATTTTAAGTATTGTTTGTGGTGGTGTTGATGTCATGGAGCCATGATGGTGGGCTTTGTTCATTTTGATATCGAGTTTAGATGAGATCAGATGAAAGTTGAATAGAATATATATGGTTATGGATTTGTGGTTTTGGTTTTATGATTGATTTTTTTTTCCTATTTTCTGTATCATATTTTGATTGGTGTACATTGTACATTTGAGCAACCATAAGATTTTTGACTAAAAAGAAAGAATACATTGTTTTCATACCAACATTAGAATATTATTAGCATAATGGAAAAGAGAAATACAGACCTCTATTGCACCAACAAAATATCTTCTTGGGGGCTGTTTCACCCTTTTAAAGGAAGAGTATAGTACAAGAAGATGAATAGGAAGAGGAGGGAGGAGGGGGAAGAGGAGGAGATGAAGAAGAACCGGAAGGTAAGGATGATCAAAAAGGGGGAAGCGAAGATAAGGAAACAGAGGAAGATAAGGAAAAAGGGAAGGAGAAGAAGAAGACAAGAATGAAAATGGCTAAGATAGAAAGGACGAGAAGAAGCGAGGCATGGAGAGAATATGAGAAAAAGAAAGTGGACAAAAGATTAATGATAAATATGTGATATGAAAAAATCATGGAGGGTACGTACATAATTGCCAACAATTGTGGGTTAATAAAAGGCTATAGCCATTTTGACCTCCTATGACTTGTCTATTTAAAAATATGTATTGTATTCATATAAAAGTTTAGAGATAAACTCACATCAATCATAGTATTATATTCTGCATGAGTGATAATGCTGCTTAATCGAAAATAAAGACCTGGACACCAATGAGATCCATTGTAAGAATTCAGTGAAAAAGTAAAGAAAATGAAAACAACTAACATAGTCTATATGACACCAATATAGGATAATATACGGAATAAAAACTATGAAGACACTATTATTATAATATAACGAAATAAAGAATCTCATACCTTGATTTCACTAAAAGATCTTCAACGAGAGAGTTTTTCTTTTGATAATCTCCACTCTAAGTATTCTTTTCTGATGGTGTGGATAACCAATTAAATCCGCGACACACTCCACAAATATTACCTTACAATCTCTAATTCACTCATATTGTATAAGAATAAAAAAACTAACTCTACTCGACCATGCTAATCCACAATTGTCTGCAGTTGTATCATTTAAGTGGAGTGAATTCATCTTTATGTCAATTCGATATGTTGGCCAGGTGGTCTTGAAGTCACCTTAAATTCATATTGAGAGAATAAGCTTTAGTAGATTTGTACCTTATGTTGGATAAGTGGTGGTTGAGTATGGTTACTTCAATGGTGGAGTTTTAAATATTATTTGTGATGTTGGTATTGTTTTCAAAGTTATGAATATTATTTGTTGTGTTGGTGGTGTGGCCATAGTGGTGTACTTTGGTTGTGAGTATTGTTTATGGTGGTAGTGATGACATGGAGCCATGGTGGTGGGCTTTTTTATTTTGAATATTGTTAGTTGTTATGGATTTATGGTGTTGGTTTTGTGACTGCCTTTTTTTCCTATTTTTTGTATCATATTTTGATTGGTTTACATTGCAAACTTTAGCCATCAAAATATTTGACTAAAAAGAAAGAACACATTGCTTCATACCAACAATAAAATATTATTAAAGCATAGTGGAATAAAGAAATGCATACCTCTATTGCACCAATAGAAAATCTTCATGGATGTTGCTCCACCCTTTTAATATAGAAATGAGAAGTAGAAGCAGAAGAAGAGGAAGAGGTAGATGAAAAGGAAGAGCAAGTACAAGAAGATGAAGAGGAAGAGAAGTAAGAGGAGGAAATGGAGGAGAGGAAGAAGAGCTGGATGAAAAGGATGGAGAAGAAGGGGAAGATGAAGAGGAAGAAGATAAGGAAACAAAGGAAAAGAGGAAGTAGAAGAAGGAGAGAAGGAAGAGAGTGAAAAGGGCAAAGAGAAGGATGACGTGAAGAGTCGATTGTAAGAAAAAAGAAAGTGGACAAAAGATTAACGATAAATATGTTAAATGGAAAAATCAGGGAAGACTAGCACGTAATTGCTAACCCTTGGGGGTTAATAAAAGGCTATAGCCATTTTGACCTTCTAAGACATGTCTATTTAAAAATATGTATTATATTTAATATAAAAGTTTATAGATAAACTCACTTCAAGCATAGTATCATATTCTACATGAGTGATAATACAAAAAGCTTAATTTAAAATAAATACCTAGACACCAATGATATCTATGATAAGAGTTGAGTGAAAAAAATAAAAAATATGAAAACAACTAACATAGTCTATATGACACCAATATAAGATAATATGTGCAAAAAAAAAAAAAAAAAAACTATCAAGACAATATTTTTATAACACTACGTAATAAAGAATCACATACCTTGATTGCACTGAAAGATCTTCAATGGAAGAGATTGTTTTGTTTTTTTTTTTTTTGACAATCTCCTCTCTACATATTCTTTTCTAACGGTGGATAACCAACTAAATCCATAACACACTCCACAAATATTACATTACAATCTCTAATTTATTGTACACTCATATTCTATTAGAATTAAAAAATTAGCTCTATCAGACCATGTTAATCGACAGTTGTTCGTAGTTGTATCATTTAAGTGGAGCGAAATCATCTTTTTGTAACTTTGATATGTTGGACAGGTGGTGTTGAAGTCACCTTAATTAAATACATGCTGAGAGAATAAGCTTTAATAGATTTGTACCTTATACTGGGTAACTGGTGTTAGATTCCTTGTACTTCAGTAGTGGACTTTTAAATAGATTTCTAGTTTTAAATATTATTTGTGATGGTTTTATTGATTTCAAAGTTATGAATATTATTTGTCATGTCGGTGGTGTAGCCACAGTGGTGTGCTTTGATTTTGAGTATTGTTTGTGGTGATGTTGATGTCATGGAGCCATGATGGCGGGCTTTGTTGTTTTTAATATCGAGTTTAGATGAAATCAGATAAAACTTGAATAGAATATTAGTAGAATATACTTTTTTAATATTATTTTTGTTTTAAAATTTGAAAAGTTGACTTGCTTATTGTATTTTATATGAAAGTTTGGAAAAATTGTAATGATTAGATGAGATGAGTTGAGAGTATTTTTTATTCCAAACATTCCCCTTATTCTCCCTTTCTTACCATTGCATCTCAAGTTTTAAGTACAAGAAAAAAAACTACAAATCCAATCAAAAGAATCATACAAAAAATGCTCAAGCCAGCAGCAACATACTCACCAAACCAAACTAGACCGTTACAATAAGCAAATCCGAAATTTTGAAGAACTGGTCCTTTCCTTCAAATACTAACATTTCTATACTGCAAATCAGTCCGTTTCACATAAAAAATGAAAACTAATTTCTTACCATAGATCAACATGCAATTTACTAAATATATATTATTTTCTCTTTGTTTCTCTCATTCACTGAATGCATCTCTAATGTTTCAAGCCCCAATCCCTAAATCTATGTTTGTTACTCAACCTTGCCAACCTTATTGGCCTTACAAATGCAAAACACTTGGACCTCCCTTTGAAATTCGACTACTACATGTCGTTTTTTACAGAACATGGTATGTCTATCATCTTAGCCAAGTGCTTCTAATCAATTTCCTACTGACCATACTGTCGTTTTTTGTTAAAAGACAAGAACTTTGTATGAAACAATTAACTAAATGAGCAGACATTCGGGAAATAGAATAGGCCTAATGCTCCATTCCACGACCATTAGCTTAGAAGCGATGGTTTCAGTTTCAGACATGGACATCATTTATTTATTTATTTTCAAGATTATTGACGAGTTGAACTTTCGAAATTATTCTCTTCCAATATTGAAAGGGGTATAATTTTTTTGGAAGAAAATAAAAGGGGGAACAACTGAACAAGGAAAGAAAAGGTCATTTAGAAGAAATGAAGTGCGTATGTTAGATTGATTAGAAAAAAAAAAAAAAAAAGTGCGTATGTTAGATATTTTAAAGAATCAGAGAAATGTTTCTTTGACAATCTTCAATCTGTTCGGCCTTATAATTTGCTCAAGTAGTTCGAACAAAGATGCTTTAATTCCCAAAGAATTTGACAAGAACAACAAATATTAGTTAAACAAACAGGATTTAAGTATATGCTATAAAATTATAGAATTATACAAACTAATTCGAATTTTCTCTTTTTGGTTTTCCTTTCAATTAAGCAAACCAAGGAAGGAACAACTTTGTTTTTCTTCCACAAAATTTTCTTGGCAACCAAACAGTATATTTGAGATCTTCAAGTCAATTAAAAAATCAGAGATAGAGAAAGGAAGATAATTACAGCTTCCCGGTTTGACATTGGATTCGTCACCACGGTTTCTAAAAGCGGAGAACGTCCAAGATGGTGTCGGATTGCGCCGAGTTCTTCCATCTCTCGATGATCCAGGATTCGGAATAGGAGTCTTGGATGAATTCCATGGATAAAAGAATATTAAAACCTCTTCAGAAACCAAATAAGACAATGAAAAAAATAGTCACAATAAAATGAAAACCCTGAATAACAGTTTAAACAAATTCGTAAATAATCCGTAAGATGAAAAAAAGAATGTACCTCGACCGAAGGCATTTGATCGCCATCTCTGTGTTTTAGTAACTTTCCTCGAATTCTTTTCAATCTGGAAGGAACACACATAAAAGATAGTTACAACGTTTAGATTATGAAAAATGAAAGAAAATGTTGGAAAATAATTGATCAAAGGACCTCACGAAGGTTTCCACGAGACGAAAAGAGAGAAGAATTCTCATATCTGTCCTCTCAATTCTCTCTCTCTCTCTCTCTCTCTCTCTCTCTCTCTCTGCGTCGCTCGCTCGCTCAAATATCTCTTCTAAATGGCTCTCTCTGTATATAAATGAATTGGATTTTTGTTTCTGTACCGTTGCGGCAAGTGACAGCAATTTTTGTATGTATTTTTAAAAATTCAAAAGGGATGGCATTCTTCTTCTTTTTTTCCTGAGAAAAGAGGATGCCAATTCGGATCGGTAAAGAGCAACGGCTTCTTTTTTTTGGGTTCATTTGAAATTCAATTCGGATGCTCCGAAACTGGGTCTCTCTTCTAAATGGGTATTTCATAATTCATACTTCCGTTGCGAATGCGAGATTTGTATTACAAGTTCTTAAAAAATATAAAATGAATTTTTAGTTCAAGTGATTAGTGTCATATTATTAAATCATCTAGAGATATTAAATCATCTAGCATTACTCTATCCGAATTGATTAAAATATTTCTACAACAAATCAAATTAGACAAAAACAACCCTAGGGGTGTTCAACTAGATCCGGATCTAGATATCCGGCCATAACCGGATCCGGATACTAAAATCTAGATAGTTATCTGCCCGGATTAGTCCGGATTTAATCTGGGCGGATAACTGGATTCAATTTAGATTGTAACCAAATATTCGAGTTTAACCAGGATCTAAGTTATAACGGGATAAATCCGGTTTTAATTATTATTTTTAAATACTTTAAAACTTTCCATCGGGGATGAACCCTAGGAAGAAAAAAAAAATATTACAACAACTACAGAATCCTGATCAAGGTTTGTTTACAAACTAGTTTAGTTATGAATCTGCCTAAAAACTTCTGGTCCTCGCAATCCAAGTAAGTGCCGAGCTCTTTCCATCCTGTGCTCATTTCTAGTGGGTTGAAAAACACATGCAAGCTCAGAATTAAAAAGTGAGTGTCCAAGTATGTTTCTAACCAGTGAACAAGACATGAGAATGAAAATTGTAGCAGAAGGGCGGCCACCAAGTCTCATCATAGCTCATTGTCTTGTCCTATGAAAATTTACGAGCCTTACTCTAGTAGGAAAGAAATGTAGGAACTAGTTTAGAAATTGGAAGACAAAAATACCAATTAACAGCTAATGCCTCCGACTTTTTCTTCCTTTTCATTTTTTTTCCTCTTAAAACTAGAGATAAACAATGCTACTTACTGCATAATGAATCACAAAATACAAATGTTGAAAAAAATAATTGTACACAAGAATGAGGAGAAACTGCAGTACAAAATGAATGACAAATTGATAATGAGTTGCCTAATGATGCCTGCTGCTTTCCCAATCTCTGCAATGGGTCACGGATCCCACATGGCCTAAAATATGGAAGGTATGTGCTTCAGGCATTGCACCATCTCCCTGTCCAGTGAAGAATTATTTAGAACAACATCCAACATCGGGCTGCCAAAAACATTTGAGGAGCTCTTAAAGGACCATTAAACATTCAAAAATAAACATGTTTCTAGTGTTTTTAAACACAACAATGGGTAGTCTTCTACAACCTTAGTGGATACCTTCAAATTCATTAATTGGGAAAGCTTGAGTTAATTTGAGATAAAGGGCAAGTTTTCAATAATGTCACAGAACCATAGGAAACCAAATTTAACTTGCTGCATAAGGAGAGTTTTCAATGCATAGGGGGAGTCCTTATGCTTAAGTTGCTGAAGTTGAAGGAAGATGGTTACTTTAAACAGAAAAAAATGTAAAGGTTAAGTTAAATGGATAAATTAGTAACAAAAAATCAAAATTAACAAATAAAAGTGTTTACCTTTGATGTCAACGCCTTCTACATGCTCCTCCACCTCCCAAAACTAAGTGGTTCACAAGTCAACCAATTTTGCATACAGATTAATGCTTGGACAATCTCCGGCGCTAATGAGCTTCGGTATGGGTCTATTACAAGTCTATCGGTACTGAATGCGGACTCGGACGTGACGAGCTGGTGGAAATAGGGATGACCAATACATCATGCGTGATCTCCACAAGGATGAGATATCTAAATAAGTTCTTCTTCCACCAATCCAAAATATCAAACTCAGGTACTTTTGGTTCAATCACATCCGACAAATACCTATCTATGTCCGAGCTAAGTACCGAACTGTTTTGTTTCTCAAGATATTGCTCTAGAGCTATATCAAAATCATCACAGTTCAGGTCATCACAAATAATACTTGAGGAACTTCTATGGGCCATATTTGATCTTCCACTACCTAGCCCATGAAACATGTGGTATTGCTCAATCAAACGATTCATGAGCAATCTTACATTGGCTTCAATTATATCTCTGCATTCATCCCCTTTACATATTTTTAACCAATATGACAACACTGTAATCTTATATTGATGGTCAAGGACAAAAGCTACATAAACAATCATGTTCATCCTATCTGTGTTCCTCCAATATTTATCAAATTTAAGTTTTATAGTTAACGCCATTCTCATCAACATATCATCCTCACTCTCACCCATGTTGTTCAAAGTGTTTTCAATTATACAAATTTATTGAAATAATATATTAGAAGTCACATACAAGGAGATGGAGATTTTCAAAGTGGCATCATAAAAAAATTTAAAAAACTTAATAAAAATATGAGCCATTTGCCAATCTTCAAACGGAGGCGCCAAAAGCTGTGACTCCTTCACTCCTATTAGCATAAAAGCTTTTTTGTATTTTTCAGCAATACTAAGCATTAGGTATGTTGAGTTCCATCTAGTAGGAATATCTAGACACACCATTTTTCCACACACAATATTCAGCTCATTTGCACATGTTTTAAACATATCAAGCTTTGCCGGTGAGGACCTCACAAATCTTATTGCTTCTCTAATCTTATTTACTGCATCATGAATAATTTTTAAACCATCACATATAATGACGTTTAAAATATGTGCAGCACATTGCACATGTATGAACTCACCTCCCAAAATTGTGAACTCCTTATCTCTTATGTTCCTCCTTACATGATCAATAGCAACATCAGTAGAGGAGGTATTATTCACAGTGATCATACAAAGGCGGTTAATCTCTCAATAAGCTAAGTAAGACTCTAACATCCAAGCAATTGTTTCACCCCTATGATTAGGAATCTTGAAAAAAATTATAGTTTTCTTGTGTAATACCCAATTTTGATCAATATAATGGCATGTAACACAAATATAATTCTTGTTTTGCACCGATGTCCATATATCGGTGGTCAGACAAACTCTGACTGCTTAACAATACCTTCAACCTTTGCTTCTCCTCCTTGTATAAACCGATACACTCTTTTTGGAAGGTGGTTTAGGATGGCAATGTGTGTCTAGGCTCTAAATAACCCAAAAGTTTAACAAAGGCCGGATGCTCTATAACTTTGAATGACAATTCACACTAGATAAACAAATTGAAAATCATTGTCTTTAATTTTTCACGATCATATTGTCCTAGCACTTGAGGATCAGATCCTTTACTATCCATCCTAACTCTAGTGTGTGATGGTGATTTATCCTTCCCAAGATTTTTATTATCTTTAATGGAAAAGTTCGGACAAACATATCCTAGATGGCATCCATAAATCTTAAAGCAATAATTACATTGAGCTTTAACTGCAATGGGATCAACATGTTCAATCCTTGTAAAATGATCCCATACATGAGATTGGTTGGTAGCCTTCTTGGCTCTTTTTGACTTTGGGGGGAGAGATGGTGTGGGGTTTGAGGTATTCATCGAGGAAGGCACTAAAGGACTAGTGTTTTCCTCCATGTCCAATGAAATAGGCGCTGATCCACCAACACTACCACTAAAACTATTTTCCTCCATGTCCAATGAAATAGGCGCTGATCCACCAACACTACCACTAAAACTATCTTCCATTTGTTTTAAACATAAGAAAAAAAAATATAATAAAAATCAAACCAACAGCTAATGTGATAGCCAAAAAAAATTCTTGTGCATGGAAGATATTCTACTTGCAACACAAAAATAAAAAACCCAAAAAAAAAAAAGAAAAAAAAAAAAGACGTAACTTAAACTTTGGGTTAGGGTGTGAAGCTCCAAAACTGATAATCAGGATCTCACCTTACAAAAGAGCAAAAAAATAATTAAAGATAATTTATTTAGAACAGAGAGTTGCTGAGAATATTTATTACTACGATTTTAATTTATCTGTCTATGGTTATCTATGCTATTAAGTATCCCATCAATAGCCAACCATTTGGCATCTAGGGCCGCATCCAAGCTGGGTGACTCATGACTCATGACTGCATTCTTTGAACACGTCAACTGCTTCCTTAACCTCAAGTTGCAAAGGATATTAGGTTCAACACTAATAAGTGCATGCATGAAAAACAAATAGATTTGACATTGCGTGCATGAAAATTTAAGAGAATTCAATAATATCATGTTTCATGGCATGGCCCACCGAATCAATGAGCATTAGGATTGTGCCATTCACATCAAGCTTTGGGTGCTAAGGGAGAAGACACATGGGATTAGTATAATTAATGGGTTTGACACAACTAGAAAGAGTTTGTTAATGATTAGTGGCACTAAAAAAGCTTCCCAACCCCTTCTCTTCCTTCAACTCTTATGTGTCTATTTTCCCTTGAAACAAACAAAAGCTATACATACCTAAAAGTAGTGTCTGGATGCACTTTGTTTAACAACTAACATCAATAAAGCAGAAAGTATTCCAAACATTTTCAAACCATCAAAAGCAAATGGAAATAAAAGGCATAAACCAATTATAATAGCAAGAAATCTAAATCCCATGTGAAAAACAAAGCAAAGGAAAAATAATATAAACCAAACAAACAGAGTATTGCATAAAATACTAATTAAGACTAAATCCCATGTGAAAAATAGAGCAAAGTAAAAAACCCACTAATAAGGTATCCAAATAAGCTTACAGAGCAAAGGAAAAATAATATAAACCAAACAAATCTAAGCTTTTTCTGAGAAAAATTCCTAAGTACAAAGAAAGATACCTTATAAGCTTAGAGAGAGAGAATATGGATGGTAGCCTCCGCGTCTCTCACTAAGATGCGCAAAGCACTTCGAAGTTTCTGTTTTCGTGTTTCAATGAGATTGAAAGACTTAAGAGAGAACAGAGCCTTAAGAGAGAAGGCTAGAAGGGATTCAAGAATTGGAAAGACTTGAGAGAGAAGGCCAAAAGGGATTCGAGAAGACGAGAAAACTTCAAAACCTAAGCGTAACTGCAAGTCTGCAAAGGACTTCGAGACCGAGAGAGAAGCCGGAATCTAGAAGACGAAAAAGGGGCTTTTTTTTTTTTCTTTTTAAAGGACTTGGTTACGGATAACCTAGTCACATAACCGAATCCGTAACCGGATCCAAAATCTTCTTACCTGCCCGGGTGTAATCCGGGTAGATAACCGCCCGAATGCACTAAGGTTTCTGGGTTCCTGTGGCGCCCCCAACTTCCATGTACGGACACACACGGAAATCGAGACACCCGGGATGATGACAACACGGTCACGCACCCCATCGACATGTGCTGAGTGTGTGCAATGCAACACGTGTACAATAAAATACGCAGCGGAACGGTAAGGTCAAATAACTAAGTACCAGAGTTTAATACAATATCAGAGTACTGAAAATCCACATGTCAACATAATACAATTTTGTTTACAAAACAGCTTCAAGTCAAATAAAATACAATAAACAAAAACAGAAATGATCTTCAACACAAAAATAGCCATGTCCCTACTCCTCAGGCGGAGCCGCATCCTCGGGCTCTGCCTCATCAAAACCTGCATCGAAATCTACAGTTCCACAAAAATGGAACCGCAGGTAAGTAAAACCCAGAAAACTCAAAGACAATAAATATATTTAAACAACCAACTCTATGCATGCTCATGATGACCCAAGCGTAAAAACCCGAGAAAAACACATTTCTCAAAAACACAATTTTCTCACTCACGCCAAAAACACCATTTGGCATTGATTAACAAATCCAGGAATAATTCCTTTAATTCCAATTTTAACCGTATGCACCATGGCCTCCCCTAGGGACCATCCACATACTCTGGCTTCCCATCTTCACCCCACGGGTAACGACCGTGCAAGTGATACATGAGTGATGCCCAGTTCCGCGCCCACCGCGTACATAGCCAGGCATCCTCTGACCCCCGCCAGCCCGAGGAGTCACGGAGTCGGATCGAGAGCGCTACCATCTCGTCCAAGTCCCGGGCAAAAGCCCCAGGGGACGACACTCAGTATATTCCGCTCCCGAGTGTCCAGAGGAGCTCCACCGAGATAATATC